>LR778260.1:3535245-3547745 GCA_902810595.1 Coregonus sp. 'balchen'
TAGTGTTAGGTGTAGTAATTAGGGGTAATCAGTAGTAGTATTCAGAGTAGTTTAGTAGTTAGGCTATCAGTATGTTAGAGTTGGTACTATCAGTAGTGTTAGGTGCTATCAGTAGTGGTAGAGTTAGGTACTATCAGTAGTGTTAGGTACTATCAGTAGTGTTAGGTAGTATCAGTATGGTTATGATTGATCAGTAGTGTTGTCGTATCATAGTTGAAATCATTATGACCTAATGTTGGTGCTGCTTTACTTAAGCGTTACAGCCACACACCCAGTGTGAGAGAGTGAGAGTAGAGAGAGAGAGGGGAGAGAGTTAGAGTAGATAGGAGGGGCGAGAGTGAGAGGAGAGAGAGAGGGGGGAGAGAGTGAGTGGAGAGAGTGAGAGGAGAGAGTGAGAGGAGAAAGGGATGGGAGACAGAGAGGAAAAAAGGGGATTCCGGTGGTTACCGTTAGCAGCTGAGAGAGAGATGACACAGCTGTCAGTGTGAAACCAGACAATCGGTCTGAGAGCACTCAAGTATGCTAATCCTAAGGGTGGGGTTATAGATGTGTGTGTGTGTGTGTGTCTAAACCTCTGTGTCTTAGTGTGAGTCTATGTGGGTGTATAGTTGAGTGAGTGTTTGTGTGTGTGCGGTTGATTATATATGTGTTTATCCAGCCGTGTGTGTCTGGGTGAGAGAGAGAGAGAGAGAGAGAGTGTCTGAGCATGGGTGAATAAGCTGACGAGAGTGTTCCCAGTGGTTCCACGTTCAGCTGCAGAATGTATAGTGTGGCTACGCTCTGCTCTATCGACATTTACATGTTAGTCATTTAGCAGACACTCTTATCCAGAGAGACTTACAGGAGCAATTAGGGTTAAGTGCTTTTGCTCGTGGGCACTGTCAACAGATTTTTTTCACATCGTTGGCTCAGGGATTCAAACTAGCAACCCTTTTTGGTTGCTGGCCCAACGCTCTTAACTGCTATGCTGCCTGCCGCCTGCTATGCTCGGCTCGGGGGCTGGGTTTGGTGACAATGTGATTTGTTACCATGCTAAAGGTTAATAGATGTTGTCCACACACACCCGACACGGAGCGGGGGAAAAAGAAACACCACAACATCCATTGACTCCCTCAGCGCTACAGCAACTTTTTTTTTTTAATATTAAAACTCAAAAACTAAAAAGTTCTTAACTTCTAAGAATAGTTCTTAACTTTAACAGATTATACTTTTAAAAAACCTTTAGTCTGCTAAGAAATGATTCGCTAGGTACTGTATGTCAGTCTTCTGTCCTAAACAGGAGGGATATTGTTTTATAATGTATTATTTTATCAGAAATATTTTAGACAGAATTTGTGAAAATCCACAACCAATCGAACTGGTGACAATCCAATCCAATTCCATTATTTATACTTTTGTGAGGTCAGAAGAAAATGTGTAGGGTTACGTCAAGTTACTGGTTTTCAAATGTCGCATAACCCAACCAAATGTGGTCAAAACCTGTAGTGACCTGTTGTTGTAATTAGTTTAATGAAAAGATAAACAATGTGCTCGAATCCAAGTTTCATCCATGAGACATCCGTCTATAACACCTCAATGTACTATACTGAATGTTCATGATAAATCCATCTATAACACCTCAATGTACTATACTGAATGTCCATGAAAAATATGTCTATAACACCTCAATGTACTATACTGAATGTCCATGATACATCCATCTATAACACCTTAATGTGCTGTACTGAATGTCCATGATAAATCCATCTATAACAACACAATGTACTGTACTGAATGTCCATGATACATCCATCTATAACAAAACAATGTACTATACTGAATGTCCATGGCAGTTTGCTGTGATTGAGACATGGTTACAGTGCTTTGCAAAAGTATTCATCCCCCTTGGCGTTTTTCCAATTTTGTTGCATTACAACCTGTAATTTAAATGGATTTTTTTTTTGGATTTCATGTAATGGACATACACAAAATACTTCAAATTGGTGAATTGAAATGAAAAAAATAACTTGTTTCAAAAAATTCTAAAAAATTAATAACGGAAAGTGGTGCGTGCATATGTATTCACCCCCTTTGCTATGAAGCCCCTAAATAAGATCTGGTGCAACCAATTACCTTCAGAAGTCACATAATTAGTTCAATAAAGTCCACCTGTGTGCAATCTAAGTGTCACATGATATGTCACACGATCTCAGTATATATACACCTGTTCTGAAAGGCCCCAGAGTCTGCAACACCACTAAGCAAGGGGCACCACCAAGCAAGTGGCACCATGGAGACCAAGGAGCTCTCCAAACAGGTCAGGGTTGGGTCATAAAAAAAATATCAGAAACTTTGAACATCCCAAGGAGCACCATTAAATCCATTATTAAATAATGGAAAGAATATGGCACCACAACAAACCTGCCATGAGCGGGCCGCCCACCAAAACTCACGGACCAGGCAAGGATGGCATTAATCAGAGAGGCAACAAAGAGACCAAAGATAACCCTGAAGGAGCTGCAAAGCTCCACAGCGGAGATTGGAGTATCTGTCCATAGGACCACTTTAAGCCGTACACTCCACATAGCTTGGCTTTACGGAAGAGTGGCCAGAAAAAAGCCATTGCTTAAAGAAAAAATAAACAAACACATTTGGTGTTCGCCAAAAGGCATGTGGGAGACTCCCCAAACATATGGACGAAGGTACTCTGGTCAGATGAGACTAAAATTGAGCATTTTGGCCATCAAGGAAAACGCTATGTCTGGCGCAAACCCAACACCTCTCATCACCCCGAGAACACCATCCCCACAGTGAAGCATGGTGGTGGCAGCATCATGCTGTGGGATGATTTTCATCGGCAGGGACTGGGAAACTGGTCAGAATTAAAGGAATTGATGGCGCTAAATACAGAGAAATTCTTGAGGGAAACCTGTTTCAGTCTTCCAGAGATTTGAGACTGGGACAGAGGTTCACCTTCCAGCAGGACAATGACCCTAAGCATACTGCTGAAGCAAGACTTGAGTAGTTTAAGGGGAAACATTTAAACATCTTGGCCTAGTCAAAGCCCAGACCTCAGTCCAATTGAGAATCTGTGGTATGACTTAAAGATAGCTGTACACCAGCGGAACCCATCCAACTTGAAGGAGTGGAGCAGTTTTGTCTTGAAGAATATGCAAATATCCCAGTGGCTAGATGTGCCAAGATTATAGAGACATACCCCAAGAGACTTGCAGCTGTAATTACTGCAAAAGGTGGCTCTACAAAGTATTGACGTTGTGGGGGTGAATAGTTATGCATGCTCAAGTTTTACCCAAAAATCTATTTTAATTCCAGGTTGTAAGGCAACAAAACACTTCACATGATACACCCACTGTTCACATGATACACCTACTGTTCACATGATACACCTACTGTTCACATGATACACCCACTGTTCACATGACACACCCACTGTTCACATGACACACCCACTGTTCACATGACACACCCACTGTTCACATGATACACCCACTGTTCACATGATAAACCCACTGTTCACATGACACACCCACTGTTCACATGATACACCCACTGTTCACATGATAAACCCACTGTTCACATGACACACCCACTGTTCACATGATACCCCCGCTGTTCACATGACACACCCACTGTTCACATGATACGCCTACTGTTCACATGATACACCTACTGTTCACATGATAAACCCACTGTTCACATGATACCCCCACTGTTCACATGACACACCCACTGTTCACATGATACACCCACTGTTCACATGACACACCCACTGTTCACATGATACACCTACTGTTCACATGATAAACCCACTGTTCACATGATACACCTACTGTTCACATGATAAACCCACTGTTCACATGACACACCCACTGTTCACATGATACACCTACTGTTCACATGATAAAACCCACTGTTCACATGATACACCTACTGTTCACATGATAAACCCACTGTTCACATGACACACCCACTGTTCACATGATACACCTACTGTTCACATGATAAACCCACTGTTCACCTGGCTGACATTAGTGACTTAACTATTCCTCTGCAGACTGGTGAGAGAGAGAGAGGAGAGAGAGAGAAGAAGAGAGAGAGAGAAGCGAGAGAAAAGACGAGTAGAGAAAAGAGAGAGAGAAGAAGAGGGGAGAGAGAGAGAGAGAGAAGAGAGAGAGAAGAGGGAAGAGGAGAGAGAAGGAGAGAGAGAAGAGAGAGAGAGAGAGAGGAGAGAGAAGAGAGAGAGAGAGAGAGAGGGGAGAAAGAGAGGAGAGAGGAGAGAGAGAGAGCGAGAGAGAGAGAGTAAGAGGAGAAGAGCAGAGAGAGAGAGAGAGGAGCGAGAGGAGAGAGAGAGAAGAAAAGAGAGAGAGAGAGAGAGAGAAGAGACGAGAGGAGAGAAGACGAATAGAGCGAGAGAGCGAGAGAGGGGAGCGGAGACAATCGAGAGAAAAGGACGAGAGAGAGAGTAGAGAGAAGAGCGCGATAGAGGAGAGATGAGAGTATGGAGCATCGATCTCACCTCGTCGATATAGCTATATCTCTCCTCTCTTCTCTCTCTCTCTCTCGCTCTCTCTCTCTCTCTCTCTCAGCTCTCTCTCTACCATCCATCACCTCCCTCTCTCTCTCCCTCTCTCTCCAACCCTCCCTCCCTCCTTCCCTCTCTCTCTCTCCCTCCTCTTCAATTATTCAGTCTATATCTCAGCCAGTCTTCACCCAGACATCATCACTCTCCCTCATAATCATCCATTTCATAAGCCCTGCATGGCTGGCTGGCTCTGTAAGGAACAGTGTTTTACTACGACGCTGTTTAAACATGTACAGGGGCAGATGCAGGAATTTGCATGAGTGTGAATACCGACTACCTGTACGTTGGTGCTTGCAGACGTTTGTGAGCATGTGAATTACGATTGCATGTTTGATTATGTGATTATGTGTTTTTAATCATAATTCAAATATTAATATACAACTGTGCCCTTGCACATATATGTGTCAGTGTGTCCAAACACTGGTGAAAGTCTACAGACCCTTTACACAGTCTTCACATGTTTAAATCTGAAAAGGATGACATTGTTTTTAAAAAATCCTATCGATCTACACAACCTACTGCACATTTTCAAAGTGAAAGAAAAATAACAAAGAAATACAAAATGATGACACTTGGATTGCGTATGCCTTTGCACCCCAGAGTTAATACTCGGTGGCCTTCACACCCCAGAGTTAATACTTGGTGGCCTTCACACCCCAGAGTTAATACTTGGTGGTCCTTCACACCCCAGAGTTAATACTTGGTGGTCTTCACACCCCAGAGTTAATACTTGGTGGCCTTCACACCCCAGAGTTAAACTTGGTGGCCTTCACACCCCAGAGTTAATACTTGGTGGCCTTCACACCCCAGAGTTAATACTTGGTGGCCTTCACACCCCAGAGTTAATACTTGGTGGCCTTCACACCCCAGAGTTAATACTTGGTGGACGCCCCCTTTGGCGGCCATTACAGCTGTGAATAATTTTGAATAAGATTCTACCATCTTTACACAACTCTCAGGGCAACAATATTGTTTTTGTAAAAAAAAAAGAAAAAGCAGATTTAAGTTACTAATTTACAGTTTTTTTAAATGATTGCTTACACACTAAAATTAAACTTTTCCCACAATTAGCAAAACCTTACACTCAAGGAGCAAAACACAAGGCTAGATTTGCACAACTGTAAGCACATTGTCAGCTTCACACTATTTGCAAAACATTACACACAGTGATTTGCAAAACACTAAACACACTTGTATACATCAGACACAGAAGTATATCATGATGTCACTTCCTTGCAATTCCAAAGCACTGACTGTCAAATTACCACACCTATGAGCCAATCTGTTAAACACAGCCATCAGGTGCACAAACACATGATTGCTAAATTGTAGACACACCAATCAGGTTTAAGCACTATAAAAATGCAGCAGGTAGGTTCACCTGCCTTCAACCAAAAATGTAAGGAGTCAGAAGAAGAGTGAGGGTGAGAGGAGGAGTACACAGAGGAGGAGAAGGAGGTAGAGGAAGAGGCAGAGGCCGAGCCAGAGGTCGTGGAAGACCTGAAGCAGGAGGAGAACGTGCACAAAGAAGAAGAGGACCAAACTTATCAAAGGACATTCGTGCAACACTAGTGGACCATGTTGTGAACCACGGATTGACGCTGAGGGAGGCTGGACTGAGAGTTCAGCCAAATCTTAGCAGATATACAGTGTCATCTGTCATAAGGACTTTTCGACAGGAAAACAGGTAAAAGAAGATCTGTCTACAGTTACAGTAATCAGCCGCTTATTGTATGCACCATATCAGCACTTGTGATACCCCTTCCTGTGACATTGTACAGTAAGTTACATGTATTATTCTCTACAAAGGATTGAGGGTCGGGAACGACAAGGAGGAAGGGGGCCCATATTCACGCAAGAACAAGAGAGAGAGAGAAAATAAACATGGTTTTGGCCAATAATGCTATCACGCTCAGAGAACTACAAGCCAACATTATCGGTGACCATGCCATTTTCAACAATGTCCATCAGGTCTCTCAGTCAACAATGGCACGCATCCTGAAAAGACATCAGGTTCAAATGAAACAACTGTATCGAGTGCCTTTTGAGCGGAATTCAGAGAGGGTCAAACGGCTGCGGCACGAGTATGTGGAGGTATGTATTGTTCACTTTAGCACTGTGATGTTGCATACTTCACACATGACTTTTTTACATTGACTGTATACTAGACCTTTCCTGAACTACACAATCTTGTCTTTCACTGTATTTCAGAGAGTTTTGCAGATGGATGCTGAGGAAATCCTGCATGAATTCATATATATTGATGAGGCAGGGTTCAACCTCACAAAAGCAAGAAGGAGAGGCAGAAATATCATTGTCCCAGGGCAACGTGGGGGTAACATCACCCTTTGCGCTGCCATTTCACAGCATGGGGTTCTCCTCCGTCATGCCAAAATGGGCCCTTACAACACACCTCACATTCTCGCATTTTTGGACCGATTGCACCACATCGGTCACAGCAGGTAATGAAATGCACCAGATGCAATACACTGTCATCTGGGACAATGTGTCATTCCACCGCTCTGCTTTGGTCCAGAACTGGTTTCAACACCATCCACAGTTGAGAGTACTATACCTTCCACCATACTCTCCGTTTCTAAACCCTATCGAAGAGTTTTTCTCTGCATGGCGGTGGAAGGTTTACGATCTCCAGCCCCAGGCTCAGGTACCCCTCATTCAGGCCATGGAGGACGCCTGTGACCAAGTCGATGCCGCAGCTGTGCAAGGATGGATTCGACATTCAAGACGGTTCTTCCCGCGTTGTCTTGCTAATGAGGATATTGCTTGTGATGTTGATGAAATCCAGCAAGGCGAAGAGATAATGTATAGTATGTTTACTGTAGTATTTTCTGTACAATATTGTCCGTTTTTTTCAGATTCTTTTTTATGTTTGTTGTTGTTGTTGTTGTTATTTACTCTAATTGTAACCTGTACTGGGTACAGTATTTTACGTTTGTCTGTTGTTTGCTGAGCTAACAGTGTTATGCACACTACGTGGTACGTAAAGACGCTTCCTGTAACCTCTCTGTGTTTAGTAAATCGATTTCATAATAATGATTACTGGTATGTCTATTCAGCCTATGAAGCACTTTTCTCAAACTGAGTGCTTTGAATTGTATCGGGTAGACGGGTAACTCCCCGTGGGAGATGCACGTCAGGATGATCAGCAGTAGTACTCATAAACAGTTATAATACATGCATTACCTAAGTGGAATGTACGTTTTGAGTATCCCATTGGTGTCTCTTTATGATGGTCATCGAGTAAGTTTATGATGGTCATCGAATAAGGCTTAAACTATGTATTTAGATTATAGTTAGGTATTGTAGGTAGGTATCGTGGGTTGCTGTAGGTAGTTATTGTATGTAATTATTGTAGGTTAGTATTGTATTCGGCGGTGCCGGGTGTAGCACGAAGCTAGCTAGCTAGCTAACTCACCACCTGGACTAGCTGGCGAGTAGCTAGTGCCTGTAATTACGCCAGCTGGCTGCCTACAATGATTACATACAATAATTGCCTACCATTCAGCTGTTTTCTAACCTCATTGTCTGAACCGTTAACGTTAGGTAGCAAGTGGCTACTGTGCTTGAAAATTAGCAAGCTTGTTGCAACCTGGGTAGCTACTTGTAAACAATAGCTGGAACGACCGAGCGAACAGACGCGAACTGGCTGAGTCAATTCAGTGGCTAGCTTTGCACTTGTCTAGCTAACAGTAGCTGCCAGGGGTAAGTCATAACCTACACTTGTGTTTTGTTTTTTACATATTGATAGCCCAAGTCGCTCAAGGAATTCGGGACATGGGTGACTAGTTAACGTTAGTTTGGCTCTCTCTGTGTGTTCGTGCCGTGAAAGGAGGGGTTCTTCTTTGTCTGAAAGCAATGGCTAGCTAGTTTGCTAACTATTCTAGCTAACTAACTGGCTGAATAAGTTGACGACGGACTCGCTCAAGCTGTCGGGACTAACCCACAACGTTAGACACGGACACGAACGATCTGCTTGTGTGTTGATACACTGGTGGCTGTTGTGGCTGAGTATTGTCGCTAAACCCTGCTGTTGGAGACCGGCATGCTAGCTGGCTGTGGCGTCTTATGACGAGGTGCCCGGACGTTTTTCACGGAATAATACTGCACCTAGTTAGCTAGCTGAATAAACTAGGTTAGTCTATTCCTAGAAAACATTGAACCGCTGTAGTTTACAACAATTATAGTTTCTGAGGTGGAAGTTGGGAGAGTTTTATTTGGGAGTTGTGGTGAGGGAGGCCCCGCTCTCTCCTTTCCCAGATGTTTAGTTCATTTTATTCCGATCTCCTCTGCATTATTGTAGCCATCTGCTGCAGCCTGTCAACTATGCCTCTGCCTATCCCTGTTCTCTCCTCTCCGCACAGGCTACACAAACGCCTCACACCGCGTGGCTGCTGCCTCTCTAACCTGGTGGTCCCTGCACGCACGACCCACGTTGAGTTCCAGTTCTCAGGCAGCCTCTGGAACTGCCGTTCTGCTGCCAACAAGGCAGACTTCATCCCAGCCTATGCTACCCTCCAGTCCCTCGACTTCTTGGCGCTGACGGAAACATGGATTTCCACTGAAAACACTGCTACTCCTGCTGCTCTCTCCTCGTCTGACCATGTGTTCTCGCATACCCCGAGAGCATCTGGTCAGCGGGGTGGTGGCACAGGAATCCTCATCTCTCCCAAGTGGACATTCTCAAATTTTCCCCTGACCCATCTGTCTATCTCCTCATTTGAATTCCATGCTGTCACAGTCACTAGCCCATTTAAGCTTAATATTCTTGTCATCTATCGCCCTCCAGGTTCCCTTGGAGAGTTCATCAATGAGCTTGACGCCTTGATAAGTTCCTTTCCTGAGGATGGCTCACCCCTCACAGTTCTGGGGGATTTCAACCTCCCTACGTCTACATTTGACTCATTTCTCTCTGCATCCTTCTTTCCACTCCTCTCCTCTTTTGACCTCACCCTCTCACCGTCCCCCCCTACTCACAAGGCAGGCAATACGCTTGACCTCATCATCTTTACTAGATGCTGTTCTTCTACTAATCTCACTGCAACTCCCCTCCAAGTCTCCGACCACAACTTTGTATCCTTTTCTCTCTCCCTCTCCTCCAACACTACTCACTCTGCCCCTACACAGATGGTAATGCGCCGTCGCAACCTTCGCTCTCTCTCTCCCGCTACTCTCTCCTCTTCCATCCTATCATCTCTTCCCTCTGCTCAATCCTTCTCCCTCCAATCTCCTGATTCTGCCTCCTCAACCCTCCTCTCCTCCCTTTCTGCATCCTTTGACTCTCTATGTCCCCTATCCTCCCGGCCGGCCCGGTCCTCCCCTCCAGCGCCGTGGCTTGATGACTCATTGCGAGCTCACAGAACAGAGCTCCGGGCAGCTGAGTGGAAATGGAAGAAAACTAGACTCCCTGCAGACCTGGCATCTTTTCACTCCCTCCTCTCTACATTTTATTCATCTGTTTCTGCTGCTAAGGCCACTTTCTACCACTCTAAATTCCAAGCATCCGCCTCTAACCCTAGGAAGCTCTTTGCCACATTCTCCTCCCTGCTGAATCCCCCTCTGTGGATGACTTCGTCAACCATTTTCAAAAGAAGGTTGACGACATTCGATCCTCGTTTGTTAAGTCAAATGACACTGCTGGTCCTGCTCACACTGCCCTACCCTATGCTTTGACTTCTTTCTCCCCTCTCTGTCCAGATAAAATCTTGTGACTTGTGACGGCAGGCCGCCCAACAACCTGCTCGCTTGACCCTATCCCCTCCTCTCTTCTCCAGACCATCTCCGGTGACCTTCTCCCTTACCTCACCTCGCTGATCAACTCATCCTTGACCGCTGGCTATGTCCCTTCCGTCTTCAAGAGAGCGAGAGTGGCACCCCTTCTCAAAAAACCAATACTCTATCCCTCTGATGTCAACAACTACAGACCAGTATCCCTTCTTTCTTTTCTCTCCAAAACTATTGAGCGTGCCGTCTTTAGCCAACTCTCTTGCTATCTCTCTCAGAATGACCTTCTTGATCCAAACCAGTCAGGTTTCAAGACTGGTCATTCAACTGAGACTGCTCTTCTCTGTGTCACAGAGACTCTCCGCACTGCTAAAGCTAACTCTCTCTCCTCTGCTCTTGTCCTTCTAGACCTGTCTGCTGCCTTTGATACTGTGAACCATCAGATTCTCCTCTCCACCCTCTCCGAGCTGGGCATCTCCGGCGCGGCTCACTCTTGGATTGCGTCCTACCTGACCGGTCGCTCCTACCAAGTGGCGTGGCGAGAAGCTGTCTCCGCACCACGTGCTCTCACCACTGGTGTCCCCCAAGGCTCAGTTCTAGGCCCTCTCCTATTCTCGCTATACACCAAGTCACTTGGCTCTGTCATATCCTCACATGGCCTCTCCTATAATTGCTACGCAGACGACACACAACTAATCTTCTCCTTTCCCCCTTCTGATAACCAGGTGGCGAATCGCATCTCTGCATGTCTGGCAGACATATCAGTATGGATGACGGATCACCACCTCAAGCTGAACCTCGGCAAGACGGAGCTGCTCTTCCTCCCGGGGAAGGGCTGCCCGTTCCATGATCTCGCCATCACGGTTGACAACTCCGTTGTGTCCTCCTCCCAGAGTGCGAAGAGCCTTGGCGTGACCCTGGACAACACCCTGTCGTTCTCCGCTAACATCAAGGCGGTGACCCGATCCTGTAGGTTCATGCTCTACAACATTCGGAGAGTACGACCCTGCCTTACACAGGAAGCGGCACAGGTCCTAATCCAGGCACTTGTCATCTCCCGTCTGGATTACTGCAACTCGCTGTTGGCTGGGCTCCCTGCCTGTGCCATTAAACCCCTACAACTCATCCAGAATGCCGCAGCCCGTCTGGTGTTCAACCTTCCCAAGTTCTCTCACGTCACCCCGCTCCTCCGCACACTCCACTGGCTTCCAGTTGAAGCTCACATCTGCTACAAGACCATGGTGCTTGCCTACGGAGCTGTGAGTGGAACGGCACCTCCGTACCTTCAGGCTCTGATCAGTCCCTACACCCAAACGAGGGCACTGCGTTCATCCACCTCTGGCCTGCTGGCTCCCCTACCTCTGCGGAAGCATAGTTCCCGCTCAGCCCAGTCAAAACAGTTCGCTGCTCTGGCACCCCAATGGTAGAACAAGCTCCCTCACGACGCCAGGACAGCGGAGTCACTCACCACCTTCCGGAGACATTTGAAACCCCACCTCTTTAAGGAATACCTGGGATAGGATAAAGTAATCCTTCATTTACAGTACTCTAATCACTGAGAATTAGAGTTGCTAAAAGTGTTTTAGGTTAGCAACAGCAGTGTGTAACTGGTTCAAAAAGATTGAAGTCATATGAAATGTGTGTGTTTCGTATGGTAACAAAATATTGTTTTTATGAAGTCGTGTATAGTTTTGACAGAAGTGTTCCATTTTGCAAATTATCTGAAGTGTTGTGCTACTTTGGTGTAGGGTTGTGCTAATTTTGTGTAGTGTTTTGACAAACCCGCCCTGTTTTCAAAATTGTGCTTAAACAATTGAAAGAAACTAAGATTTAAGTTAAGATTTAAATTTAAGATGGTTACTGGACCATTCAGGAACACTCAACACCTCCTGGAAAGCCATTCTGGTGCGTCTTTGGTATAACATTTAGGGAAATTCTACAGCAGAATAATACCACTCAATCACAGGGTTTGGTTTTCAGAAGACTGAGGCAGGTTTTGCTCAAATTTTTTACCCGGGCTCTGCTCCTGTGACAAGCATACCCATAACACGATGCTGCCACCACCAATACTTGAAAATACAAAGGGATTAACAACATTGCATTGACTCCACATTACTTGCCTGTATGACAAAGTGAAAAGAAAGAAGCCTGTGTTAAAAAATCCACTCCAAAAAAT
>LR778260.1:3552745-3645245 GCA_902810595.1 Coregonus sp. 'balchen'
AGTCCGAATTGCCCAGCGACAGCCCCGAAACCTGAAGGATCTGGAGAAGGTCTGTATGGAGGAGTGGGCCAAAATCCCTGCTGCAGTGTGTGCAAACCTGGTCAAGACCTACAGGAAACGTATGATCTCTGTAATTGCAAACAAAGGTTTCTGTACCAAATATTAAGTTCTGCTTTTCTGATGTATCAAATACTTATGTCATGCAATAATATGCAAATTAATTACTTAAAAATCATACAATGTGATTTTCTGGATTTTTGTTTTAGATTCCGTCTCTCACAGTTGAAGTGTACTTATGATAACAATTACAGACCTCTACATTCTTTGTAAGTAGGAAAACCTGCAAAATCGGCAGTGTATCAAATACTTGTTCTCCCCACTGTATATATATATATATACATATACAGTTGAAGTCAGAAGTTTATATACACCTTAGCCAAATACATTTAAACTCAGTTTTTCACAATTCCTGACATTTAATCCTAGTAAAAATTCCCTGTCTTAGGTCAGTTAGGATCACCACTTTATTCCCAGTGGGTCAGAAGTTTACATACACTCGATTAGTATTTTGTAGAGTTGCCTTTAAATTGTTTAACTTGGGTCAAACGTTTTGGGTAGCCTTCCACAAGCTTCCCACAATAAGTTGGGTGAATCCTGGCCCATTCCTCCTGACAGAGCTGGTGTAACTGAGTCAGGTTTGTAGGCCTCTGCTCGCACACGCTTTTTCAGTTCTGCCCACACATTTTCTATAGGATTGAGGTCAGGGCTTTGTGATGGCCACTCCAATACCTTGACTTTGTTGTCCTTAAGCCATTTTGCCACAACTTTTGAAGTATGCCTGGGGTCATTGTCCATTTGGAAGACCCAATTGCGACCAAGCTTTGTTGCTTCAATATATCCACATAATTTTCCTTTCTCATGATGCCATCTATTTTGTGAAGTGCACCAGTCCCTCCTGCAGCAAAGCACCCCCGCAGCATGATGCTGCCACCCCCGTGCTTCACGGTTTGGATGGTGATCTTCGGCTTGCAAGCAACCCCCTTTTTCCTCCAAACACAACGATGGTCATTATGGGCAAACAGTTATATTTTTGTTTCTTCAGACCAGAGTGCATGTCTCCAAAAAGTACAATATTTGTCCCCATGTGCAGTTATAAACCGTAGCCTGGCTTTTTTATGGCGGTTTTGGAGCAGTGGCTTCTTCCTTGCTGAGAAGCCTTTCAGGTTATGTCGATATAGGACTCGTTTTACTGTGGATATAGATACTTTTGTATCTGTTTTCTCCAGCATCTTCACAAGGTCCTTTGCTGTTGTTCTGGGATTGATTTTAATTTTTCGCACCAAAGTACGTTCATCTCTAGGACACCGACCGCGTCTCCTTCCTGAGCGGTATGACGGCTGCGTGGTCCCATGGTGTTTATACTTGCGTACTATTGTTTGTACAGATGAACGTGGTACCTTCAGGCTTTTTTGAAATTGCTCCCAAGGATGAACCAGACTTTTGGAGGTCTAGCATTTTTTTTCTGAGGTCTTGGCTGATTTATTTTGATTTCCCATGATGTCAAGCAAAGAGGCACTGAGTTTGAAGGTAAGCCTTGAAATACATCCACAGGTACACCTCCAATTAATTCAAATGATGTAAATTAGCCTATCAAAAGCTTCTAAAGACATGACATAATTTTCTGGAATTTTCCAAGCTGTTTAAAGGCAACTTAGTGTATGTAAACTTCTGACCCACTGGAATTGTGATACAGTGAATTATAAGTGAAATAATCTGTCTGCAAACAATTGTTAGAAAAAATACTTGTGTCATGCACAAAGTAGATGTCCTAACCGACTTGCAAAATCTATAGTTTGCTAACAAGAAATTTGTGGAGGGGTTGAAAAAAGTGTATGTAAAAAAAATAAAAAATAAAAATTATATATATATATATATATATATATATATATATATATATATATATATATATATATATATACTGTATATATATATATATATATATATATATATATATATATATATATATATATATATACTGAACAAAAAACAATATATATATCATGAACAAAAATAATATATAAATACTGAACAAAAAACAATATATATATATATATATATATGCCAATGAGCAGACGCTTTTATCCAAAGCGACTTACAGTCATGTGTGCATACATTTTTACGTATGGGTGGTCCCGGGGATCGAACCCACTACCCTGGCGTTACAAGCGCCATGCTCTACCAATTCAGCTACAGAGGACCACAGGTTAGTATGCACTATATATACAGTGAGGGAAAAAAGTATTTGATCCCGTGCTGATTTTGTACGTTTGCCCACTGACAAAAAATTATCAGTCTATCATTTTAATGGTAGGTTCCCAGGTGTCTTTTATACAGGTAACGAGCTGAGATTAGGAGCACACTCTTAAAGGGAGTGTTCCTAATCTCAGCTTGTTACCTGTATAAAATACATCTGTCCACAGAAGCAATCAATCAATCAGATTCCAAACTCTCTACCATGGCCAAGACCAAAGAGCTCTCCAAGGATGTCATGGACAAGATTGTAGACCTACACAAGGCTGGAATGGGCTACAAGACCATCACCAAGCAGCTTGGTGAGAAGGTGACAATAGTTGGTGCGATTATTTGCAATTGGAAGAAACACAAAATAACTGTCAATCTCCCTCGGCCTGGGGCTCCATGCAAGATCTCACCTCGTGGAGTTGCAATGATCATGAGAACGGTGAGGAATCAGCCCAGAACTACACGGGAGGATCTTGTCAATGATCTCAAGGCAGCTGGGACCATAGTCACCAAGAAAACAATTGGTAACACACTACTCCGTGAAGGACTGAAATCCAGCAGCGCTTGCAAGGTCCCCCTGCTCAAGAAAGCACATATACAGGCCCGTCTGAAGTTTGCCAATGAACATCTGAATAATTCAGAGCAGAACTGGGTGAAAGTGTTGTGGTCAGATGAGACCAAAATCGAGCTCTTTGGCATCAACTCAACTCGCCGTGTTTGGAGGAGGAGGAATGCTGCCTATGACCCCAAGAACACCATCCCCACCGTCAAACATGGAGGTGGAAACATTATGCTTTGGGAGTTTTTTCCTGCTAAGGGGACAGGACAACTTCACTGCATCAAAGGGACGATGGACGGGGCCATGTACCGTCAAATCTTGGGTGAGAACCTCCTTCCCTCAGCCAGGGCATTGAAAATGGGTCGTGGATGGGTATTCCAGCATGACAATGACCCAAAACACACGGCCATGGCAACAAAGGAGTGGCTCAAGAAGAAGCACATTAAGGTCCTGGAGTGGCCTAGCCAGTCTCCAGACCTTAAACCCATAGAAAATCTGTGGAGGGAGTTGAAGGTTCGAGTTGCCAAATGTCAGCCTCGAAACCTTAATAACTTGGAGAATATCTGCAAAGAGGAGTGGGACAAAATCTCTCCTGAGATGTGTGCAAACCTGTTGGCCAACTACAAGATAAGTCTGTCCTCTGTGATTGCCAACAAGGGTTTTGCCACCAAGTACTAAGTAATGTGTTGCAGAGGGGTCAAATACTTCCCTCATTAAAATGCAAATCAATTTAGAACATTTTTGTCATGCGTTTTTCTGGACACATCTACACATTCAATAATTTTTCTTTATTTTTACTATTTTCTACATTGTAGAATAATAGTGAAGACATCTGTCACGCCCTGGCTCTGGGGACACTGTTATGTTGAGCCAGGGTGTGTAATTCTATGTTTGTATTTCTATGTTGGCCTGAGTGACTCCCAATCAGAGGCAACGAGTGTCAGCTGGTTGTCTCTGATTGGGAGCCATATTTAACTGTCTGTCTTTCACTTTGTGTTTGTGGTTTCTTGTTCTTATTTGGTTTGTGTTAAACCGTAGACATCACGTTTTCATCTGTTATTTTGATCGTGTGATCATACCCTAATAAATAGAAATATGTTCACCTTCAACGCTGCGCATTGGTCTCTCCCTGACGATCGTGACAGAAGAAACCACCAGAACTGGACCAAGCAGCCTAGTGAGGAGCAGAGTGGGTGGACTTGTCAACAGTGGAGGCAGAGCTTCGACTGGGTCAAGCCGAATGAGGAGCTGAATGGCGGAGATTGGAAGCAGAAGAGCGAGAGTTGGGCGAGAATTATCGGGGCCTGGCCCACGGGGAAGAGAGACTCCCAGAAAATTTTTAGGGGGGGGCTCACGACGTCGGACCAACAGGAGGCCGCGATAGAGCGGTCCAGCGGGTTGCCAGAGGAGGCCGCCAGGTTACGGGGGCCACTGGTCGAAGAGGGGATGGAGGATGTAGAGGCACGGCGAGAGGTACTGGCGTGTGTTGCCAGTCCGGTCCGGCCCGTTCCAGATCCCAGTGTAGGGCCAGTGGTGTGTGTCCCCAGTACGGTCCGGTCCATTCCTGCTCCCCGCACCAAGTCAGTGGTGCGTTTCGTCAGCCCTGTCCGGCCCGGTCCTGCTCTCCGCACCAAGTCTGTGGTGCGCGTCGCCAGCCCTGTCCGGCCCGGTCCTGCTCCCCGCACCAAGTCAGTGGTGCGCTTCGTCAGCCCGGTCCGGCCCGCTCCTGCTCCCCGCACCAAGTCAGTGGTGCGTTTCGTCAGCCCGGCTCGGTCCGCTCCTGCTCCCCACACCAAGCCAGTGGTGTGCGTCGTCGGTCCGGCACGGCCCGTGCCTGTTCCACTGGTGCCTGGTCCGGCACCGGTCAGATGCGTTACGCCGGAGCTAGAGCAATCCGCTCCATCAGTGTGCAGTCCAGCTCCGGCCAGCGGGGCCAGACCGGACCAGGGGTACTTTGGGGGGTTGGAGAGGGAGTGGGGATCAGGCCCGGAGCCGGATCCGCCGCCAAGGCGGAGTGCCCACCCGGTCCCTCCCCTGTGGTATTTAGTTGGCGCGGTCGGAGTCCGCGCCTTTAGGGGGGGGTACTGTCACGCCCTGGCTCTGGGGACACTGTTATGTTGAGCCAGGGTGTGTAATTCTATGTTTGTATTTCTATGTTGGCCTGAGTGACTCCCAATCAGAGGCAACGAGTGTCAGCTGGTTGTCTCTGATTGGGAGCCATATTTAACTGTCTGTCTTTCACTTTGTGTTTGTGGTTTCTTGTTCTTATTTGGTTTGTGTTAAACCGTAGACATCACGTTTTCGTCTGTTATTTTGATCGTGTGATCATACCCTAATAAATAGAAATACGTTCACCTTCAACGCTGCGCATTGGTCTCTCCCTGACGATCGTGACAACATCAAAACTATGAAATAACACTTATGGAATCATGTAGTAATCAAAAAAGTGTTAAATATCAAAATATATTATATATTTGAGATTCTTCAAATAGCCACCTTTTGCCTTGATGACAGCTTTGCACATGAGTTAGTCACCTGGAATGCATTTCAATTTACATGTGTGCCTTCTTAAAAGTTAATTTGTGGAATTTATTTCCTTCTTAATGCGTTTCAGCCAATTAGTTGCACTGTTACAAGGTAAGGGGGGCATACAGAAGATAGCCCTATTTGGTAAAAGACAAAGTCTATATTATGGCATGAACAGCTCAAATAAGCAAAGAGAAACGACTGTCCATCATTACCTTAAGACATGAAGGTCAGTCAATACGGAACATTTCAATATTTTTTTTTGTTTCTTCAAGTGCAGTCGCAAAAAACATCAAGCGCTGTGATGAAACTGGCTCTCATGGGGACCGCCACAGGAATGGAAGACCCAGAGATACCTCTGCTGCAGAGGATAAGTTCATTAGAGTTACCAGCCTCAGAAATTGCAGCCCAAATAAATGCTTCACAGAGTTCAAGTAACAGACACATCTCAACATCAACTGTTCAGAGGGGACTGTGTGCATCAGACCTTCATGGTCGAATTGCTGCAAATAAACCATTACTAAAGGACACCAATAAGAAGAAGAGACTTGCTTGGGCCAAGAAACACGAGCACTGTACATTAGACAGGTGGAAATGTGTCCATTGGTCTGGAGTCCAAATTTGAGATATTTGGTTCCAACCGCGTGTCTTTGTGTGGGTGAATGGATGATCTCCGCATGTGTATTTCCCACCGTGCAGCATGGAGTAGGAGGTGTTATGGTGTGATGGTGCTTTGCTGGTGACACTGTCTGTGATTTATTTAGAATTCAAGGCACACTTAACCAGCATGGCTACAACAGCATTCTGCAGCAATACACCATCACCATCCCCGTGGTCCTCTGTAGCTCAGCTGGTAGAGCACGGCGCTTGTAACGCCAAGGTAGTGGGTTCGATCCCCGGGACCACCCATACACAAAAAAAAAAAATGTATGCACGCATGACTGTAAGTCGCTTTGGATAAAAGCGTCTGCTAAATGGCATATTATTATTATTATTGGTATGGGCTTAGTGGGACTATCATTTGTTTTCAACAGGACAATGACCCAACACACCTCCAAGCTGTGTAAGGGCTATTGGAGTATCCCAATACAGTATCCCTATATAGTATCCCTATAGAGTATCCCCATGGAGTATCTCCATACATTACATTTACATTTTAGTCATTTAGCAGAGCGACTTACAGTTAGTGAGTACATACATTATGCCGGCCATTCCCTCCCCTACCCTGGGCCAATTGTGCGCCGCACCATGGGTCTCCCGGTCGCGGCCGGTTACGACAGAGCAGTATCCCCATGGAGTATCCCCATACAGTATCCTCATACAGTATCCCCATACAGTATCCCCATGGAGTATCCCCATACAGTATCCCCATACAGTATCCCCATACAGTATCCTCATACAGTATCCCCATACAGTATCCCCATAGAGTATCACCATGGAGTATCCCCATACAGTATCCCCATGGAGTATCCCCATACAGTATCCCCATACAGTATCCCCATACAGTATCCCCATACAGTATCCCCATACAGTATCCCCATACAGTATCCCCATACAGTATCCCCATAGAGTATCCCCATACAGTATCCCCATACAGTATCCCCATACAGTATCCCCATACAGTATCCCCATAGAGTATCCCCATACAGTATCCCCATACAGTATTCCAATAGAGTATCCCCATAGAGTATCCCCATAGAGTATCCCCATAGAGTATCCACATACAGTATCCCCATAGAGTATCCCCATAGAGTATCCCCATAGAGTATCCACATACAGTATCCTCATACAGTATCCCCATAGAGTATCCCCATAGAGTATCCCCATAGAGTATCCCCATACAGTATCCCCATACAGTATCCCCATACAGTATCCCCATAGAGTATCCACATATAGTATCCTCATACAGTATCCCCATAGAGTATCCCCATAGAGTATCCCCATAGAGTATCCCCATGGAGTATCCCCATAGAGTATCCCCATGGAGTATCCCCATAGAGTATCCCCATAGAGTATCCCCATAGAGTCTCCCCATAGAGTATCCCCATAGAGTATCCCCATACAGTATCCCCATACAGTATCCCCATACAGTATCCCCATAGAGTATCCACATACAGTATCCCCATACAGTATCCCCATACAGTATCCCCATAGAGTATCCACATATAGTATCCTCATATAGTATCCTCATACAGTATCCCCATAGAGTATCCCCATAGAGTATCCCCATAGAGTATCCCCATAGAGTATCCCCATGGAGTATCCCCATAGAGTATCCCCATAGAGTATCCCCATAGAGTCTCCCCATAGAGTATCCCCATAGAGTATCCCACGGCTGCTCCTTCTCAAACTAGGGCTCTGTTCAACCCTTATTGCGGAAGATCAGCATTACAGCGCGATTGAGGCAATGTTCCTGCGTTAGCAGAGACTACATTCAAGGTAAACGGTTATATTGGTATCTCTCTCACTCTCTCTATGTCCCTTGTTTCCTCTCTCTCTCTCTCTCTCTCTCTCTCTCTCTCTCTCTCTCTCTCTCTCTCTCTCTCTCTCTCTCTCTCTCTCTCGCTCTCCCTCTCACTCGCTCCCCTTCTTACCTGAGAGCTGTTCTTTCCTCAAGTGGAATTCTCCCAAGTCCTCATGCGATAAAATCAGACAGAACTGGGATGTCTATAAAAGCAAGAGAAAAGTTCACACCCACACACACACACACACCCCTTTAGACAGCTCTTCTGTAGACCACAGATAGACTCAGAGAAGCAGAGATGCGCTGGGGGCTAAATTGACATTATTGGTCTCTCATTCCAAATCCATTCACATCAAATGTTATTGGTCACGTACACATATTTAGCAGATGTTATTGGTCACGTACACGTATTTAGCAGATGTTATTGGTCACGTACACGTATTTAGCAGATGTTATTGGTCACGTACACATATTTAGCAGATGTTATTGGTCACGTACACATATTTACATTTTTACATTTTAGTCATTTAGCATACGCTCTTATCCAGAGCGACTTACAGGAGCAATTAGGGTTAAGTGCCTTGCTCAAGGGCACATCGACATATTTTTCACCTAGTCGGCTCGGGGATTAGAACCAGCGACCTTTCGGGTACTGGCACAACGCTCTTAACCACTAAGCTACGTACACGTATTTAGCAGATGTTATTGGTCACGTACACATATTTAGCAGATGTTATTGGTCACGTACACGTATTTAGCAGATGTTATTGGTCACGTACACATATTTAGCAGATGTTTTTGGTCACGTACACATATTTAGCAGATGTTATTGGTCACGTACACATATTTAGCAGATGTTATTGGTCACGTACACATATTTAGCAGATGTTATTGGTCACGTACACAAATTTAGCAGATGTTATTGCGGGTGTAGCGAAATGCTTGTGTTCCTACCTCCAACAGTGCAGTAGTATCTAACAATACACAACAATACACACTAATATAAAACATAACAATGATTCCATTCAATTGATTAATCCTGTTATAAATATTTCCCCCATAAGCCATCGACATTCTCAAATAAATCCATACATGAGATAGCAACATCCTCTAGAATGGCTATAGTCTCACTCCAGGGTTCTGTTCTGTTTGACCTACTGTCCACGGGATATACATGATTACATGCTGACGCTAATGAACTGATCCTGGAGTGTAGTGTGTGCTTCACCACGCTTACACGTCCCTGGCTGCTTCCCAAACGGCACCCTATTCACCTTCACAGTGAACTACTTTTGACCAGGGCCCCATAGGGAAACCCGTAAGGCTCTGGTCAAAAGTAGTGCACTATATAGGGAATAGGGTGCCATTCTCTGGTCTAAAGTAGTGCACTATATAGGGAATAGGGTGCCATTCTCTGGTCTAAAGTAGTGCACTATATAGGGAATAGGGTGCCATTCTCTGGTCTAAAGTAGTGCACTATATAGGGAATAGGGTGCCATTCTCTGGTCTAAAGTAGTGCACTATATAGGGAATAGGGTGCCATTCTCTGGTCTAAAGTAGTGCACTATATAGGGAATAGGGTGCCATTCTCTGGTCTAAAGTAGTGCACTATATAGGGAATAGGGTGCCATTCTCTGGTCTAAAGTAGTGCACTATATAGGGAATAGGGTGCCATTCTCTGGTCTAAAGTAGTGCACTATATAGGGAATAGGGTGCCATTCTCTGGTCTAAAGTAGTGCGCTATATAGGGAATAGGGTGCCATTCTCTGGTCTAAAGTAGTGCACTATATAGGGAATAGGGTGCCATTTGGGACACTCACGCCCCCCCTGGCTGCGTTCCAGCTCTAGAAGTGTCCACTTATCAACAAACCTTCTCCATTCTCTCAGAAGGGTCAAGGGTCAAACGTCCCATTACCCATTCGTAAGGGTAATTCCCTCCAGTTTTTGCTCACAAGGCACTTTGATCCTCACTAAATCACATTACACAGCCATTAGTGAAGCATTATGAAGCAGAGTTTATATGACAGAGCAGAGAGGCAGAGGGAGAGAGGGAGAGATGGGGAGAGAGAGAGAGAGAGAGAGAGAGAGAGAGAGAGAGAGAGAGAGAGAGAGAGAGAATAGGGGATGCTGTATAGCTCAACTGGCAGGTTGAAGAGCTAGGGGTTTGTCTCAATAGTCTATGGCTACTTCCCCTCTTTCTGTCTATCTTGTAGGTCATGGAGTTTATCCTGGACATGTTATGGGGAAAAACTCCTGGCCCTAACTCCTGACCCTAGGTGTATGAATTGATATGAAAAGGTTGTTTAATTATAGTAAAAATTATAGTAGAAACCAGCTAGGGTATTCACCTTTCCTGTTGTGTCAGAGATTAGTGAAGGAAAGGAGGTGAGGAGAGCAAGCCGCTTCAGACTATTGAGATGCACCCCCTTGGCCAGATTGAAACTGACCCCTGTCCAATAGCTTCATCTCCAGGTTGAGAGGAGGCTTCAAAGTTGTACCTCTGGGGAACGTTATTGGCCAGAAGTTCCCTATAACCCCAGAGGCTCCTGTGAAAATCTTAGCGGAGAATCAGTCTGTACAAATACAATTAAAATTGGTTGTAATTTTAAACGCATCAGGAAGGTAAAATAATAAAAGAAATGCCAGAAACTGAGTTATGCCAGAAGATGACTTTATCTGACCTACAATCATCCTTGGATGAAAGTAGAAATGTGACATTTGCAAGTTCCATCGAAACTCTTGAAATCCCGAATGTCTCCCCTCATGAAGGTATAATCTAAACACCTCTAATGATAGGGGAAGCAGAGGGACATGCTTTTCATGGACCCGGACACGATGTACAGTGTGCCTAAAAGCCTATTTCTCTGAGGAGGGAGGCAGAGCTAGAGAGGGATGGAGAGATGAAGAGTAATGAATCACGCTGGCAGAGGCCAGGAGAGGGAAACAAACCGATAGAGAGAGGGTGAGAGAGAGGGTGGAGAGAGAGAGAGAGAGAGAGAGAGATAGAGAGAGAGAGAGAATAGAGAGAGGATATAGAGATGCCGAGAGAATAGAGAGGAGGCCGATGAGCTGAGCTCGATATAGTGTAGAGAGAGAGAGAGCCTCATCTCTCTCTCTCTCTCATCTCTTGGCAGTAGTACTGTAGACTACTTTATTCACTGACCTCAACCCAGAGTCTCTCAGAGCGTTCACATCAGCCACTGACATCCCTATCAGACCACAGCAAAATCACAGTCTACTTGAACAGAGCAATACTCAATCATGAGGCATCAAAGCCAAAGGAACTGAATAATATTAAGAAATGCTATAGATGGAAGGAAAGTAGTGTTGGAACCTACCAAAAAACAATTAGGCAACAACAAATTCAATCCATTCTAGACAACTTCCTGGACAAAATGTTCCACTGTAATAGTGAAGGTGTAAACTTGGCAGTAGAAAACCTAAACAGTATATTTGACCTCTCAGCTTCCCTATCAAATCTAAAAATCTCTAACAGAAAACCGAAGAAAAGTAACAACAGTGACAAATGGTTTGATGAAGAATTCAAAAACCTAAGAAAGAATTTGTGAAACCTACCCAACCAAAAACATAGACACCCAGAAAACCTGAGCCTACGCCTTCACTATGGTGAATCACTAAATCAATACAGAAATACACTATGGAAATAGAAGGAACAGCACGTCAGAAATCAGCTCAATGTAATTGAAGAATCCATAGACTCTAACCACTTCTGGGAAAATTGGAAAACACTAAACAAACAACAACACGAAGAGCTATCTATCCAAAACGGAGATGTATGGGTAAACCACTTCTCCAATCTTTTTGGCCCTATAACAGAGAACAAACAGCAAAAAAATATACATGATCAAATGCAAATCTTAGAATCAACTATTAAAGACTACCAGAACCCACTGGATTCTCCAATTACATTGAATGAACTACAGGACAAAATACAAACCCTCCAACCCAAAAAGTCCTGTGGTGTTGATGGTATCCTCAATGAAATGATCAAAAATACAGACCACAAATTTCAATTGGCTATACTTAAACTCTTTAACATCATCCTTATCTCTGGCATCTTCCCCAATATTTGGAACCAAGGACTGATCACCCCAATCCACAAAAGTGGAGACAAATTTGACCCCAATAACTACCGTGGAATATGCGTCAACAGCAACCTTGGGCAAATCCTCTGCATTATCATTAACAGCAGACTAGTTCATTTCCTCAGTGAAAACAATGTACTGAGCAAATGTCAAATTGGCTTTTTACCTAATTACCGTACGACAGACCACGTATTCACCCTGCACACCCTAATTGATAAACAAACAAACCAAAACAAAGGCAAAGTCTTCTCATGCTTTGTTGATTTCCAAAAAGCTTTTGACTCAATTTGGCATGAGGGTCTGCTGTACAAATTGATGGAAAGTGGGGTTGGGGGAAAAACATACGACATTATAAAATCCATGTACACAAACAACAAGTGTGCGGTTAAAATTGGCAAAAAACACACACATTTCTTTCCAAAGGGCCGTGGGGTGAGACAGGGATGCAGTTTAAGCCCCACCCTCTTCAACATATATATCAACGAATTGGCGAGGGCACTAGAACAGTCTGCAGCACCCGGCCTCACCCTACTAGAATCTGAAGTCAAATGTGTTCTGTTTGCTGATGATCTGGTGCTTCTGTTACCAACCAAGGAGGGCCTACAGCAGCACCTAGATCTTCTGCACAGATTATGTCAGACCTGGGCCCTGACAGTAAATCTCAGTAAGACAAAAATAATGGTGTTCCAAAAAAGGTCCAGTTGCCAGGACCACAAATACAAATTCCATCTAGACACCGTTGCCCTAGAGCACACAAAAAACTATACATACCTCGGCCTAAACATCAGCAACACACGTAACTTCCACAAAGCTGTGAATGATCTGAGAGACAAGGCAAGAAGGGCCTTCTATGCCATCAAAAGGAACATAAAATTTGACATACCAATTAGGATCTGGCTTGAATCAGTTATAGAACCCATTGCCCTTTATGGTTGTGAGGTCTGGGGTCTGCTCACCAACCAAGAATTCACAAAATGGGACAAACACCAAATTGAGACTCTGCATACAGAATTCTGCAAAAACATCCTCTGTGTACAACATAAACACCAAATAATGCATGCAGAGCAGAATTAGGCCAATACCCGCTAATTATCAAAATCCAGAAAAGAGCCGTTAAATTCTATAACCACTTAAAAGGAAGCGATTCCCAAACCTTCCATAACAAAGCCATCACCTACAGAGAGATAAACTTGGAGAAGAGTCCCCTAATTAAGCTGGTCCTGGGGCTCTGTTCACAAACACAAACAGACCCCACACAGCCCCAGGACAACAACAACAACAACAACAACACAATTAGACCCAACCAAATCATGAGAAAACAAAAAGAGAATTACTTGACACATTGGAAAGAACAAACAAAAAAACAGAGCAAACTAGAAGGCTATTTGGTTCTAAACAGAGAGTACACAGTGGCAGAATACCTGACCACTGTGACTGACCCAAACTTAAGGAAAGCTTTGACTATGTACAGACTCAGTGAGCATAGCCTTGCTATTGAGAAAGGCCGCCGTAGGCAGACCTGGCTCTCTAGAGAAGACAGGCTATGTGCACACTGCCCACAAAATGAGGTGGAAACTGAGCTGCACTTCCTAACCTCCTGCCAAATGTATGACCATATTAGAGACACATATTTCCCTCAGATTACCGCGATCCACAAAGAATTCGAAAACAACCCAATTTTGATAACCTCCCTTATCTACTGTGGTGAAAAACCACAGTGTGCCATCACAGCTGCAAGATTTGTGACCTGTTGCCACAAGAAAAGGGCAACCAGTGAAGAACAAACACCATTGTAAATACAACCCATATTTATGTTTATTTATTTTCCCATTTGTACTTGAAGTATTTGCACATTGTTAAAACACTGTATATATACATAATTGATATTTGAAATGTCTTTATTCTTTTGAAACTGAGTGTAATGTTTTACTGTTAACTATTTATTGTTTATTTCACTTTTGTTTACTATCTACTTCACTTTGCTTTGGCAATGTTACATGTTTTTTCCCATGCAAATAAAGCCCTTACATTGAATTGAATTGAAATTGAAATTGAAATTGAAATTGAATTGAGAGAGAGAGAGAGAGAGAGAGAGAGAGAGATAGAGAGAATAGAGCAGAGAGCAGAGAGAGAGAGAGTGTCGAAGAGCTAGCGCGCGCGCTCGCTCGCGGCGGCGAGCGCGAGCGCGCTGCTCGAGCCGCGAGCTCGCTCGCGCCGCGATGCTACGCGCGCGCGCTCGCGCATACTTAACAATTAGAAGGAGACTGGTGGTAATGATGACACAATGTTTCAGCAGATAAGAGACTGGTGGTAATCATGAAACAATGTTTCAGCAGATAAGAAACTGTATTTGAGGAGAGAATCACGGAATCCAGACATTAAAACAAAATTCAATAATATTCAAAAATGTATTGAACTTAATAGGAGATCAATTAAATTTATTGAACTTATTAGGAAATCAACTAAATGTATTGAACTTATTAACTTATTAGAACTTTAATTAATTAGTTTTTTATATTTTGTTGCACTATAACCTGTAATTTAAATAGATTTTTATTTGGATTTCATGCAATGGACAAACACAAAATAGTTTCAAAAAATTATACAAAATAAATAACGGAAAAGTGGTGTGGGCATATGTATTCACCCCCTTTGCTATGAAGCCCCTAAATAAGATCTGGTGCAACCAATTACCTTCAGAAGTCGCACAATTTCCTTTGGTCTGGAGTCCAAATTGGGGATTTTGTTCAAACCACCATGTCTTTGTGAGCGGATGATCTTCGCATGTGTATTTCCCACCGTAAAGCATGGAGGAGGAGGTGTTATGGTATGGGGATGCTTTGCTGGTGACACTGTCTTTGATTTATTTAGAATTCAAGGCACAGTTAACCTGCATGGCTACCACAGAATTCTGCAGTGATTCACCATCCCATCTGGTTTGGGCTTAGTGGGACTGTCATTTGTTTTTCAACAGGCCAATGACACAACACACCTCCAGGATGTGTAAGGGCTATTTTTTGACCAAGAATAAGAGTGATTGTGTGCTGCATCAGATGACTTGGCCTCCACAATCCCCCGACCTCATCCAAATTTAGATGGTTTGCGAATAGTCGGACCGCAGAGTATGCTCAGCATATGTGGGAACTCCTTCAAGACTGTTGGAAAAGCATTCCAGGTGTAGCTGGTTGAGAGAATGCCAAGCGTGTGCAAAGCTGTCATCAAGGCAAAGGGTGACTATTTAAAGAATCTCAAATATAAAATATATTTTGATTCGTTTAACACTTCTTTGTTTGCTACATGATTTCATATGTGTTATTTCATAGTTTCGATGTCTTCACTATTACTCTACAATGTAAAAAACAGTAAAAATAAAGATAAACCCTTGAATGAGTAGGTGTGTCTTTTGGTAAAGTACACATATTTAGCAGTTGTTCTAAACCTTTTGACCGGTAGTGTATGTAGAAGAGGGTGGGGCTCAAGCTGCATCCCTGTCTCACCCCACGGCCCTGTGGAAAGAAATGTGTGTGTTTTTTGCCAATTTTAACCACACACTTGTTGTTTGTATACATGGATTTTATAATGTCGTATGTTTTTCCCCAACACCGCTCTCCATCAATATCACGATCGTCTAATGAGGAGGACCAATGCGCAGCGTTGAAGGTGAACATATTATTATTTATTTAATGATCACACGATCAAAACAACAAACGAAAAACGTGACGTCTATGGTTACAAAACAAACCAACACCAACAAGAAACCACAAACACAAAGTGAAAGACAGACAGTTAAATATGGCTCCCAATCAGAGACAACCAGCTGACACTCGTTGCCTCTGATTGGGAGTCACTCAGGCCAACATAGAAATACAAACATAGAATTCCACACCCTGGCTCAACATAACAGTGTCCCCAGAGCCAGGGCGTGACAGTACCCCCCCCTAAAGGCGCGGACTCCGACCGTGCCAACTAAATACCACCGGGGAGGGACCGGGTGGGCACTCCGCCTTGGCGGCGGATCCGGCTCCGGGCCTGATCCCCACTCCCTCTCCAACCCCCCAAAGTACCCCTGGTCCGGTCTGGCCCCGCTGGCCGGAGCTGGACTGCACACTGATGGAGCGGATTGCTCTAGCTCCGGCGTAACGCATCTGACCGGTGCCGGACCAGGCACCAGTGGAACAGGCACGGGCCGTGCCGGACCGACGACGCACACCACTGGCTTGGTGTGGGGAACAGGCACGGGCCGTGCTGGACTGACGACGCACACCACTGGCTTAGTGTGGGGAGCAGGAGCGGGCCGGACAGGGCTGACGAAACGCACCACAGACTTGGTGCGGGGAGCAGGAATGGGCCGGACTGGGCTGGCGACGCGCACCACAGACTTGGTGCGGAGAGCAGGAACGGGCCGGACAGGGCTGACGAAACGCACCACAGACTTGGTGCGGGGAGCAGGAACAGACCGGACCGTACTGGGGACACACACCACTGGCCCTACACCGGGATCTGGAACGGGCCGGACCGGACTGGTAACACACCCCAGTACCTCTCGCCGTGCCTCTCCACCTTCCATCCCCTCTTCGACCAGTGGCCCCCGTAACCTGGCGGCCTCCTCTGCCAACCCGTTGGACCGCTCTATCGCGGCCTCCTGCTGCCCCGACGTCGTGAGCCCCCCCCTAAAAAAATTCTGGGGGTCTCTCCTCCCCGTGGGCCAGGCCTCTATCGTTCTCGCCCAACTCTCGCTCTTCTGCCCCCAATTCCAGCCATTCTGCTCTTCATTAGGCTTGACCCAGTCGAAACTCTTCCTCCACTGTTCCCAAGTCCATCCACTCTGCTCTTTACAAGGCTGGACCCAGTCGAGGTTGCCACGGAGATCTGCAAGCGATTCCCCAGGCGATGGCTCCTGGACACGCTGCTTGGTCCAGTTTTGGTGGTTTCTTCTATCACGATCGTCTAATGAGGAGGACCAATGCGCAGCGTTGAAGGTGAACATATTATTATTTATTTAATGATCACACGATCAAAACAACAAACGAAAAACGTGACGTCTATGGTTACAACACAAACCAACACCAACAAGAAACCACAAACACAAATTGAAAGACAGACAGTTAAATATGGCTCCCAATCAGAGACAACCAGCTGACACTCGTTGCCTCTGATTGGGAGTCACTCAGGCCAACATAGAAATACAAACATAGAATTCCACACCCTGGCTCAACATAACAGTGTCCCCAGAGCCAGGGCGTGACAATCAATTTGTATAGCAGACCCTTATGCTAAATTGAGTCAAAAGCTTTTTTGAAGTCAACAAAGTATTAGAAGACTTTGCATTTGTTTTGGTTTGTTTGTTAGTCAATTAGGGTGTGCAGGGTGAATACGTGGTCTGTCGTATGGTAATTTGGTAAAAAGCCAATTTGACATTTGCTTAGTACATTGTTTTCACTGAGGACATGTACGAGTCTGCTGTTAATGATAATGCAGAGGATTTTCCAGAGGTTGCTGTTGACGCATATTCCACGGTAGTTATTGGGGTCAAATATGTCTCCACTTTTGTGTATTGGGGTGATCAGTCCTTGGTTCCAAATATTGGGGAAGATGCCAGAGCTGAGGATGATGTTAAAAAGTTTAAGTATAGCTAATTGGAATTCGTGGTCTGTATATTTGATCATTTTATTTAGGATACCATCAACACCACAGGCCTTTTTGGGTTGGAGGGTTTGTATTTTGTCCTGTAGTTCATTCAATGTAATTAGAGAATCCAATGGGTTCTGGTAGTCTTTAATTGCTGACTTTGAGATTTCTAATTGATCATGGATATTTTTTGCTGTTTGTTCTTTGTTATAGAGCCAAAAAGATTGGAGAAGTGGTTTACCCATACATCTCCGTTTTGGATAGATAACGTGTTGCTTTTCGTTTAGTGTGTCCTATTTTCCCAGAAGCAGTTAGATTCTACGGATTCTTCAGTTACATTGAGCTGATTTCTGAAGTCATTTTCCTTCTTATTTCTGTATTGTTTTAGTGATTCACCATAGTGGGCTCAGGTTTTTCTGGGTCTCTATGTTTTTGGTTGGAGAGATTTCTCAATTTCTTTGTTAGGTTTTTGCATTCTTCATCAAACCATTTTGTAATTGTTGCACATTTTCTTAGTTTTGTCTGATTTAGATGTTTAGATTTTATATGGAAGCTGAAAGGTAATAAATCTACTGTTTATGCTTTCTACTGTTCTTCCCTATTATAGTGGAATGGTTTTTCCAGGAAGTTGTCTAAAAGGGATTGAATTGTTTTTTTGGTAGGTTTCTACACTACTTTCCTTCCATCTCTAGCATTTCTTAATATTATGCAGTTCCTTTTACTTTGATGCCTCATGATAGGATATTGCGCCTATAAAGTACACTGTGATTTTGCTGTGACAATTTTACACATTTACATTTACGTCATTTAGCAGACCTGATAGGGGTGTCAGTGGGCTGACCGTGAACACTCTGAGAGACTCTGGGTTGAGGTCAGTGATAAAGTAATCTACAGCACTGCTGCCAAGGGATGAGCTGTAGGTGTACCTACCATAAGAGTCCATTCAAAGCCTACCATTGACTATATAAAGACCCAGCGTGCGACAGAGCTGCAGGAGTTGTGACCCATTTTTGTTGTTTGTTTTGTCACAGTTCTGTCTAAGGGGGAATATTTGGGAAGGAATGCTGTCACCTCCAGGTAGGTGTTTGTCCCCCTGTGTGCTGAGGGTGTCAGGTTCTTGTCCAGTTCTGGCATTTAGGTCGCCACAGACTAGTACATGTCCCTGGGTCTGGAAATGGTTGATCTCCCCCTCCAGGATGGAGAAGCTGTCATCGTTAAAGCATGGGGATTCTATTGGGGGCATATAGGTAGCACAGTTGAGGACATTCATCTCTTTTTAGATTATTTCCTTATTATTTCTAGCCAGATGTAAAATGTTCCAGTTTTGACTAATTTAATAGAGTGGATTTGGATTGCTCTATTCCAAATTCGCATACCCACTGAGTCTCTTCCCTGTTTCACACCTGGTAGTTTGGTGGATGGGACTTCCAGCTCTCTGTAACCTAGATGGTAACCAATGGGTCCATCTCTTCTATACCATGTTTCTTGTAGGATGACAATGTCTGTATTTCCAATGTCTTTGATGAAGTCTGTGTTATTTCTCTTTAGGCCAAAGGCAGATAACCTCAATATATTCCAGGATGAGATAGTAAAAGCTTTGTGTCTACTGTTCTCCCTCTACTAGCTCTCCTCTCCTATCTATCTATCTCTCTATCTATATACTCTATATATCTCTATCTATCTATCTATATATAGTCTTCTCGCTACTCTCTCTCTCTACCCACTACCCCCCCCCCCTCCTTCTATCTCCCTCTCTCTCTCTCTCTCTCTCTCTCCTCACCTCCTCTCCTCTATCTCTCCATACTGTGTGTCTTCAGAGGGGGACCCCCAGAGAGGGGTTTAATGAGCGCAAACAATGGGAGCTGATGTTTCCTTTTCATTAGGAGGACCACACAAACAACCTGCTGCCATCTGATTGCTGGCATCAACTCCAACTGTTCTCCTCCATTCTCTACTGTTCTCTACCCTTTTCTATGTTCTCCTCCTTATCTCTTGCTCTCTCCTTCTCTCTCTCTCTCTTCTCTCTCTCTCTAGATCTCTCATCTCTCTTATCGTAGAGGTCCTCATCTCTCTCTCTCTCCACTGTGTCTCTCTACTCCTCTCTAGCTCTCTCTCTCCCTCTCTCCCTATCCTTTCTCTCTCTCATCTCTCTATCTCTTCTATTCTCTCTTCTCTCTCTCTGCTCTCTCTCTAGCTCTCTCTCTCTCTCTACTCTCTATCCTATCCTATCTCTTTCTCTCTCTGTATCTCTGTTCTCTCTCTCTCTCTTTCTCTTTCTCTTTCTCTTTCTCTTTCTCTCTCCCCTCGATAGATATGTTTTAATGCTATAATCCTAATCACTACTTAAAACAGACAAGATGGCGCTGACAGACACGTTCACCCTGTTTCTAGCTCCCAGTGTGTTATTTCTTACATTATTTGCTCAGAACATTTATGGTATTATAATCTACAGCCGAAAACAACTTTTGGACAATAGATCGGCGGTCACTCACCAGAAATTCTAGCAGAAATTGGAACTTCCCTGATCTGGATCTTTTGTTTGAATTTCCCGAGGCAGCTCTATTCCTCCTGGGGGCTGCACCAAAATGCTGTGCCATAGAAGAAGAAGAAGAAGAAGACGAAGAAGAAGAAGAAGAAGAAGAAGAAGAAGGAAGAAGAAGAAGAACAGAAGAAGAAAGAAGAAGAAAGAAGAAGAAGAGAAGAAGAAGAAGAAAGAGAAGTAAAGAAGAGAAAGAAGAAGAAGAAGAAGAGAAGAAGAAGAAGAAGAAAGAAGAAGAGAAAGGAAGAAGAAGAAGAGAAGAAAGAAGAAGAAGAAAGAAGAAGAAGAAGAAGAAGAAGAAGAAGAAGAAGAAGAAGAAGAAGAAGAAGAAGAAGAAGAAGAAGAAGAAGAAGAAGTGGGGCCCTAGTCAGACTCATCAGACGTTCATACCATCCAGTATATTACTCGCTAACGTTCAGTCCCTGGACAATAAAGTGGACGAGCTCAGAGCGAGGATCTCCTTCCAGAGAGACATCAGGGCCTGTAACATACTCTATTTTAAGGAATCATGGCTCACACCGACTGGGAAATGTTCCGGGTTGCCTCTGAGAATATTATCGACGTATATCACTGACTCATGACTGGGTTCATCAGGAAAAGCATAGAGGATGTTGTTCCTACTGTGAGGATTAGAACTTATCCAAACCCAAAAAAAAACGTGGATAAATGACAGCATTTACACAAAACTGAAAGTTTAACCATGGCAAGGTGACTGGTAACATGGATGTGTACATCAGACCAGCTATGACCATAAGACAATCAAAGTGGCTAAACAACAGTACAGGGACAAAGTGGAGTCGTAATTCAACGGCTCAGACACGAGGCGTATGCGGCAGGGACTTCAGACAGATTATAAAGGGAAAGCCAGCCACGTCGCGGACACCGACGCCTCATTCCCGTCCGCTTCCAGGAAAACATAGAGCCGCCAACGTGGGCCCCCCTCCGCTCACGAGGACTGTGGCCGACGTGAGTAAGTCACTTAAGCTTGTTAACCTTCGTAAGGCTGCCGGCCTAGACGGCATCCCAAGCCGTGTCCTCAGAGCATGTGCAGACCAGCTGGCTGCAGTGTTTATGAACATATTCAATCTCTACACATCCCAGTCTGTTGTCCCCCACTTGCTTCAAGATGTTCACCATTGTTCCTGTACCCGTGAAAGCGAAGGTAACTGAACTGAATGACTATCGCCCCGTAGCACTCACTTCTGTCGTCATTAAGTGCTTTGAGAGGCTAGTTAAGGAGCACATCACCTCTGTTGTGATGAGTTTCTAAGGGTATCAAGTACTTACGAATGTACTGATATACTTAGACACTTTTGATGGGGAATTTATATAAGATATTTAATATGGTACCATGGTTAGTTATAACAGAATAAGGACATAGCCCTGCCTCTGCCATCTTCCAACTCCAGAACAAAGATCCACTCTCTCTATATATACACTCTGTTACAAGTCTCTTCACTAACATCCTGTAAACCTCCATGGGCACTCCCTTTCTTTGATATTATTACCCTTTACCCCTAAGTCATATATCCTGTCCATCAATTATTCTAAGATCAACCTCAGTAATCTCCTTTGACATAAGGAATACAGACTCTGTGGCACCAAGCCACTTATCTACCAACTCTTCCCTGCGTCACACAAAAAATATGAAATGACATCATTACAACCTCAAAACTCACCCGACAACCTAGACCCACTACAATTTGCATACCGCCCTGAGATAGCCAGGAACGATGCAATCGTCATTGCACTGCACTCTGGCCCTATCCCACCTGGACAAGAGAAATACCTATGTCAGAATGCTGTTCATGGACTACAGCTCAACCTTCAACACCATAGTGCCCTCCAAGCTCATTACGAAGCTCAGGGCCCTGTGTCTGAACACCTCCCTGTGCAACTGTGTCCTGGACTTCCTGACGGTCCGACCCCAAGTGGTGAAGGTTGACAACTTTGATTTCCTGCGGGAGCAAACAGCACTTTTTAAAAGAGACAGGATTCACCATAACCACAAGGTTCCAGGATTATTTCCAGCAACATCAAACTGTTTTAGAGACTGATGAACAAGGTCTGGTAGCGCTCCAGTTCTCCCTGTCAGAATTAGCAACTGAGGACGTGGATGCCATATCAGCTCCTATAGAAATGGCACTACGGTTCTTGTGAGTAACCTAATTTATGTTCCGTTAACTCTGCCTTCTAGTGAGTTTATACAAACTGTCATCTACTACCATTCTGATAGATTGGAGACTGTTAGAAAACGTGGTTGTAACGTTAATAATTTGGTTGTTATTCCATTGGTTAACTCGAGGCAGATGCCCCAGGGGCGGAGCGGCCCACCCTCATTGAATATGGCACTTTTTAAATGTTAGAGCAATCACAAGTAAAACCTTTCTCGTGAATGTCCTCATTACTGAGCGCAAAGTTGATTGCATGTTTCTCACTGAAAACACGGCTGTCATCAGACTGTAGTGCCGCTCTTACTGAAGCCCCCCCCCCCCCCCCCCACCCCATACTCAGTCAGAACAGGGGAAAGGGGTGGGGGAGACCCACTTTCTTTACTGATTTTGATTTTGACTTTACTGATACTGATACTGATTTTGACTTTACTATTGTCTATTTTTCTTGAGAACTATGATAAAATCATTGTGTTGGGCATTTTTAATATTCATGTTGACAAAGAGACTCCAAGGCCGTTGAATTTATTAATATTTTGAGCTCTATGGACTTTATCCAACATGTTATTGGGATCACCCAAAACCACGGCCATACTCTGGACCTGGTTATTACCAAGGGGCTTTCTATTGACAAATCCTCTATTGTTGCTTTATCTGATCACCACTGTGGATCTTTTTTTTACTACCTTGTTGCTCATAGCAACACTGGGTAATACTGAACGCATTAAGAAACACTATCTTACCTCTGAAGTTGCTACAGATTTTATTGAGTGTATGAACAATACCCCACTAACTATTCTGCCTTCCTCTTGTGATGATTAAGTTGAAAAATGAATGAATTAAAGAGAAATTGCAGAAAGGCAGAGCGGAAGTGGAGAAAGTCAAAGTTGCAGGTCCATTATGATATTCTGAGAGAACAACTCGGCAATTAGAAATGGCAGATGGGCTCATTTTTCTAACACTATTAATCAGAATAATCCCAGAGTGCTCTTCCCGACCAATGATGGCCTGATAAAGCCTACCCCCGCAAACCTATGTGAACTTTCCTCCACATCTAAATGTGATGAGTTTGTGGTGTATTTCAGAGATAAGATCATTAGGCTGCGTATCAGTCAAGAAAGACCTGATGATCATTTTGACGATATGTGCCCTAGCCTACCATGCAAAGGCACTATGGATTTATTTTCCCTGGTTGACACAGACATGCTCAGGAAAGGGATATCACAACATAAGCCTTCTACCTGCCTTCTCGATCCTATCCCCACCACATTCTTAAAAACAGTTTTTAATTGCGTATCTGAAGAAGTGCAAGCTATTGTTAATCACTCCCTGTTCACAGGCACTTTCCCCACTGCACTAAAAACTGCTATAGTGAAACTCCTTCTGAAGAAAACAAATCTAGACTTCAGATCTTAGATATTTTTGGCTCATCTCCAACCTTCCATTCTTAAGCAAAATTCTGGAGAAATTGGTTTTCAAAGCTTAATGATTTTTTAAGTGCCAAATGTATTTAAAACAAACTCTAATCTGGTTTTGGTGCCCACTACTGCACAGAGACAGCCTTAGTTAAAGTGGTAAATGATCTCAGAGCCAAACAGCTCTCTGTCCTTGTGCTGCATTCGACACTGTTGACCATGATGTCCTTCTGGACAGACTGGAGAGGTGGGTTGACCTCTGTTGACCATGATGTCCTTCTGGACAGACTGGAGAGGTGGTTGACCTCTGTTGACCATGATGTCCTTCTGGACAGACTGGAGAGATGGTTGACCTCTGTTGACCATGATGTCCTTCTGGACAGACTGGAGAGGTGGGTTGGCCTCTGTTGACCATGATGTCCTTCTGGACAGACTGGAGAGGTGGGTTGGCCTCTGTTGACCATGGTGTCCTTCTGGACAGATTGTAGAGGTGGGTTGGCCTCTCCGGTCCAGTTCTACATTGGTTTAGGACCTATTTAACCGGTCAATCGTTTTTTGTCACCCTTGGTGAACATAACTCAGAGAAAATACATATCACATGTGGCGTTCCACAAGGTTAGATTTTGGGTCCGGTACTGTTCAGTTTATATATGTTACCCCTTGGCAGCATTATCAGAAAGCACAGCATTGATTTTCACTGCTACGCAGACGATACACAACTTAACATTGCTGTGTCACCAGAGGATTTTAGCTCCACAGAAAAATTATTAGACTGTATTAGTGATTTAAATACTTGGATGGCTCACGACTTCCTCCAGCTAACTACATTTCGAATCACACATGAGGAATGTGACCAAAATAGCTTTTTACCACCTGAGGAACATTGCCAAAGTGCGGCCATTTATATCTCAGGCTGATACAGAGAGATTTATCCATGCTTTTATTACTAGCAGGCTTGACTACTGTAATGCTCTCCTGTCTGGTCTTCCCAAGAAAGCCATTGGTCAACTGCAAAACATACAGAATACTGCAGCACGGGTACTGACCAAGACCAGACGGAGAGCACACATTACACCGGTCTCTGCATTCGCTGCCTGTGAGTTTTAGAATGAATTTTAAGATTCTTCTATTGGTTTTGAAATCAATCCACGATTGTGCACCCCAATACATGTCAGACATGCTTTTAAGTGATGTACCCAGTAGGTCCCTCAGGTCCTCTGGCACTGGCCTTTTAACTCTCCCAAAGCCTAGAGGCATGGACCAAGACGCATGGAGAGGCAGCCTTTAGTTATTATGCCCCAAGCCTGTCGAATAGCCTGCCAGAGAAATAGAGGGGGGCTGAAGATGATGTGGATCATCTTCAAACACAAATTTTTTGCTTTGCTTTTCCTTAAGTATCCAAGATGGTGTAGCAGTGCGGTCGTGTTTTCTGTAGTGTCCTTGTGTAAATAGCCAGTTTTTTTTAAGTTTTTTGTCTGTTTTGTATATATTTCTCAATTGTACTTTTCATTCTTTAACTAAATATACTGGGTGATCTGAAAAGTCATAGTCAATCGATCAATAATATAATAATACTTTTAGCAAAAATGTTTATTTTTAATTCACAATCTGTAGAAGCAATGAGAATAGAAAGGTTCAGAACTTTTGTAAAACATCACAGTACGGTTGAAATATATATGGCAAATAGAAATCCTATATGGATGGTGTTAAGAGATAGATGGGAGGTGTTGAATGGAGTTGAAGGATGGGACTAATAACAACTAACAACAAATAATAACAAGATAACTAATAATGTAAGCACGCTGTGTCCATAATAAGTATATAGGTTGTATGTTGGGAGCTTTTGGGAAAGAGCACAGTTAGAAAGATATGGCATATAGAAGCAAACCGGATGGACATCATGAAAATGATCGGAGAGGTTGAGAGTAGAAGAAGTTCAGGAGCAAAAACAAATAAAATTGAATTATTGTAAAATTGAATGTGTTCATAAGGTGTAGATAGTAATTATAGGATGGAAGTAGAGGTCTGGGCATTGTTGTTCACTAATTTACCCCAAGTAGGGAAAGGATAGCGTGGTTGAAAAGTAATAAAGGGGAGTATATATATATAAAAAACATGGGGGATTGGAAGTGATGCAGACAATTACATTGATGGAAGTTACAATCTATCTGCAATATTAAGCTGATCTACCCCCCCCATAAAACAAAAAGACAATAAATAAAAATTAATACAAATATAAAAATGTATACTTTCCTGCTACCCGCCTCACCCAACGTGGAAAGGATTCTATTATTTCTTTATAACTTTTTATCAAGAACCTTAATCTGAAACTAGCCTAGCTGCAACCGAATGGCTGTGGTAGCCAGCTAGCTAGCTACTTGCTATTAGCCACCGTTAGCGGTCTTCACCATTGGCCTACTCTAGCTCTAGCTTGGACGGCCAGTCGGCACAGCGTGCTATCGACCCAGAGCATATCGAATTTTCTGCCGGAATCCTGGCGCCGGATCATTGCAACTTCTTTTCTCTTTTTTATCGATCAGTTTTGATTGTTATTTTTTTCATTATTTTTTTTTTTTTTTTGTGCAGTAAATATTTCAGAATTTATTTTCATAGTTTTTTATGCGATTTTTCCTGTAAAGCACATTGCGTTGCATTGCATGTCAGAAATGTGCTGTATAAATAAAGCCTGATTTGATTTGATGGTCAAAAGCTTAATGTTCCTCACTGACGACCTGAAATGGTCCCTTCACACAGACAGTAGTGCCTCTTCAACCTCAGGAGGCCCCTAAGACCCTCACGAAGTTCTACAGATGCACCATTGAGAGCATCCTGTCGGGCTGTATGACCGCCTGGTACGGCAACTGCACCGTCCGCAACCGCAGGGCTCTCCACAGGGTGGTCCAATATCTGCCCTTAACTTTAGTCACTGTTACTAGCCAACTACCACCTGGTACAGAACAGCCTCAGTTCGTCGGGGCATGGACTCTACAAGGTGTCGAAAGCGTTCCACAGGGATGCCGGCCCATGTTGACTCCAATGCTTCCTACAGTTGTATCAAGTTTGGCTAGATGTCCTTTGGGTGGTGGACCATTCTGAGTACCAGTGGTGGAAAAAGTACTCAATCGTCATACATGAGTAAAAGTAAAGATACCTTAATAGAAAATGACTCAATAAAGGTGAAAGTCACCCAGTAAAATACTACTTGAGTAAAAGTCTAAAAGTATGTGGTTTTACGTATACTTAAGTATCAAAAGTAAATGTAATTGCTAATATATACTTAAGTATCAAAATTCCTTATATTAAGCAAAACAGACGTCACAATCTTCATTATTTATTTACGGATAGCCAGGGGCACACTCCAACAGTCAGACATAATACAAACGAAGCATGTGTGTTTAGTGAGTCCGCCAGATGAGAGGCAGTAGGGATGACCAGGGATGTTCTCTTGATACGTGTGTGAATTAGACCATTTTCCTGTCCTGCTAAGCATTCAAATGTAACGAGTACTTTTGGGTGTCAGGGAAAATGTATGCAGTAAAAAGTACATTATTTTCTTTAGGAATGTAGTGAAGTAAAAGTAAAAGTAATCGAACATATAAATAGTAAAGTAAAGTACAGATACCCCCCAAAAACTACTTAAGTAGTACTTTAAAGTATTTTTACTTAAGTACTTTACACCAGTATGGGAATGGCCGGCAGGGGATGTAGCTCAGTTGGTAGAGCATGGCGTTTGCAACGCCAGGGTTGTGGGTTCGATAAAATAATGTATGTGCTAACTGTAAGTCGCTCTGGATAAGAGCGTCTGCTAAATGACTAAAATGTAAATGTCTTGCCCATTAACCCTCTGAATGGCACACATACACAATCCATGTGTGAATTTGTGTCAAGGCTTAAAAATTCCTTGTTTAACCTGTGTCCTCCCCTTCATCTACACTGATTGAAGTGGATTTAACAAGTGACATCAATAAGGGATCATAGCTTTCACCTGGTCAGTCTATGTAAGGGAAAGAGCAGTTGTTCTTAATGTTTTGTCCACTCAGTGTACAGCATATATTTATATTCTCGTTGTGATATTTCTTAATTTCTTCTTCTTCTTTTTTTTTTGTTTGTTTATTGTATTGTTCGGTATTACTGCACTGTTGGAACATAAGTATTTCACTGCAGCTGTGGTAGAGTGTAGCAGTGGGTTGAGTTGTGAGAGTACAGCAGTATGAATGTGCTCTCTGCCTCAGTACTGGGTTGAGTTGTGAGAGTACAGCAGTATGAATGTGCTCTCTGCCTCAGTACTGGGTTGAGTTGTGAGAGTACAGCAGTATGAATGTGCTCTCTGCCTCAGTACTGGGTTGAGTTGTGAGAGTACAGCAGTATGAATATGCTCTCTGCCTCAGTACTGGGTTGAGTTGTGAGAGTGTTGCTAGCCTAGTGGAGCTGGCTCAGGGACGTTCATGTACACGAACATGAGCTTGGGCTCGGGCCATCCGAGAATACTTCACCAAGACATTAGACGCTGACACAGTTTGAGAGGGAGAGTATTCTGCCAAGACTTAAGGAAGGTTGAAGATGTTCCAGAATTTTGGCGATGATCTGGAATGTTGAAGACCTTCTAGAATCTTGAAGATAATCTCCTTTATTTTAACTGTTATCTTTTTTTCACCCCCCCCCACCCCCTTTTCGATGTCGTCTCATCGCTGCAACTCCCCAACGGGCTTGGCAGGTGAAGGTCGAGTCATGCGTCCTCCGAAACACGACCCACCAAACCGTGCTTCCTAACACCCGCCCACTTAAACCGGAAGCCAGCCGCACCAATGTGTCAGAGGAAACACTGTTGACTTGACGACCGAGGTCAGCCTGCAGGCGCCATGACCCGCCACAAGGAGTCGCTAGAGCACAATGAGCCAAATAAAGATCAAACTGGCCCCCCGTGGGAATCAAAACCACAACCCTGGCGTTGCAAACACCATGCTCTACCAACTGAACTACATCCCTGCCAGCCATTCCCTCCCCTAACCTGGCCCAATTGTGCACCGCACCATGGGTCTCCCGGTCAGTTACGACAGAGCCTGGATTCAAACCAGAATCTCTAGTGGCACAGCTAGCACTGCGATGCTGGGCCTTAGACCACTGCACCACCCGGGAGACCTCGTTACTCCGCTCTTTTTATTTCTGTCTCTGTGGTTGTTGTGAGAGTCTCCAGAGTTCTGGTAGAATGGTGATTAGCAGACTTGGGAGAACGTTCTGATCACCACTGGGTCGGTATTGTCACTGCTGCTCACACCACCATCAGCCCTGTCTGACGGTCATTGATGATTTTAATTGTCCTGTGTTATTTCTCTGCAGAGTGCTGGAATGGATTTTCCGCCTGTTGATCTGTTGTTGTTTTTGGCCCGGGATCGATTTGGCAAGCTGGAAATAATGATCCAGCGTTTCTCCCCCTATCATTTCACTGGAAACCAGACAGCTAAGCACTCTGTCCTCTACTGTCTATCCTGTCATCCTCTTTTCTCTTGTTGAACATCTCCTCTCTCTCTCTCTTTCTCTCTCTCTCTCTCTCTCTCTCTCTCTCTCTCTCTCTCTCTCTCTCTCTCTCTCTCTCTCTCTCTCCCTCCCCCTCCCTCCCTCCCTCCCTCCCTCCCTCCCTCCCACCCGCTCTCCGTCCCTCCGCAGGGCTGAGCTGTGGTGTCCGTGGAGCGTTAAGAGGAGAACGCCGGAACACAGAGAGGGGCTGCTGGTTCATTCCACTCCACTGACTGTGGTTTAATAATGACATCTAATCCAGCCTTCACTCTGCTCTGCTCTGCCCCTCAGTTAAGTGTGTGTGTGTGTGTGTGTGTGTGTGTATGGACACGCACACCACGAGAGTGTGTGTCCGAGCGTGCATGTGTGCACGCCTGTGTGCGCAGGTGTGTGTCAGTGTCTTCCTGTGGCTGTGTGATTCTGAGTGATGGGCAAGGTCGAATGGCTTGGACATTGACAGAGAATGTGTGAATGTATGAGCAAGGGCTAGGGAGACATGGAGTGTGTAAGGTTGTGTGTGTGTGTGTGTGTGTGTGTGTGTGTGTGTGTGTGTGTGCGCGTGTGTGTGTGTGTGTGTGTGTGTGTGTGTGTGTGTGTGTGTGTGTGTGTGTGTGTGTGTGTGCAACAGCGAGGCTTTTAATTCATAAAAGTCTAAGCCATGGGGAGGAGGTTCTAAGCTGACATATATAATTGTTTAAAGATGGTAATACCATGGATCACTTGCAGTGGCTTGCAAAAGTATTCATCCCCCTTAGCATTTTTCCTATTCTGTTGCCTTGCAACCTGGAATTAAAATTGATTTTTTTGGTGGTTTGTATAATTTGATTTACACAACATGCCTACCACTTTGAAGATGCAAAATATTTTTTATTGTGAAACAAACAACAAATAAGACAAAAAAAACAGAAAACTTGAGCGTGCATAACTATTCACCCCCCCCCCAAAAGAAAATACTTTGTAGAGCCACCTTTTGCTGCAATTACAGCTGCAAGTCTCTTGGGGTATGTCTCTATAAGCTTGGCACATCTAGCCACTGGGATTTTTGCCCATTCTTCAAGGCAAAACTGCTCCAGCTCCTTCAAGTTGGATGGGTTCCGCTGGTGTACAGCTATCTTTAAATCATGCCACAGATTCTCAATTGGATTGAGGTCTAGGCTTTGACTAGTCCATTCCAATACATGTAAATGTTTCCCCTTAAACCACTCAAGTGTTGCTTTAGCAGATTGCTTAGGGTCAGTGTCCTTCTGGAAGGTGAACCACTGTCCCAGTCTCAAATCTCTGGAAGACTGAAACAGGTTTCCCTCATCTGACCAGGGTACCTTCTTCCATATGTTTGGGGAGTCTCCCACATGCCTTTTCGCGAACAACAAACGTGTTGGCTTATTTTTTTCTTTAAGCAATGGCTTTTTTACGGCCACTCTTCCGTAAAGCCCAGCTCTGTGGAGTGTGCGGCTTAAAGTGGTCCTATGGACAGATACTCCAACTTCCGCTGTGGAGCTTTGCAGCTCCTTCAGGGTTATCTTTGGTCTCTTTGTTGCCTCTTGTTAATGCCCTCCTTGCCTGGTCCGTGAGTTTTGGTGGGCGGCCCTCTCTTGGCAGGTTTGTTGTGGTGCCATATTCTTTCCATTTTCTAATAATGGATTTAATGGTGCTCCGTGGGATGTTCAAAGTTTCTGATATTTTTTTATTACCCAACCCTGATCTGTACTTCTCCACAACTTTGTCCCTGACCTGTTTGGAGAGCTCCTTCCTCTTCATGGTGCCACTTGCTTGGTGGTGCCCCTTGCTTAGTGGTGTTTCAGACTCTGGGGCCTTTCAGTACAGGTGTACAGTGAGGGAAAAACGTATTTGATCCCCTGCTGATTTTGTTCGTTTGCCCACTGACAAAGACATGATCAGTCTATAATTTTAATGGTAGGTTTATTTGAACAGTGAGAGACAGAATAACAACAAGAAAATCCAGAAAAATGCATGTCAGAAATGTTATGAATTGATTTGCATTTTAATGAGGGAAATAAGTATTTGACCCCTCTGCAAAACATTACTCAGTACTTGGTGGCAAAACCCTTGTTGGCAATCACAGAGGTCAGATGTTTCTTGTAGTTGGCCACAAGGTTTGCACACATCTCAGGAGGGATTTTGTCCCACTCCTCTTTGCAGATCTTCTCCAAGTCATTAAGGTTTCGAGGCTGATGTTTGTCAACTCGAACCTTCAGCTCCCTCCACAGACTTTCTATGGGATTAAGGTCTGGAGACTGGCTAGGCCACTCCAGGACCTTAATGTGCTTCTTCTTGAGCCACTCCCTTGTTGCATTCAATGTGTGTTTTGGGTCATTGTCATGCTGGAATACCCATCCACAACCCATTTTCAATGCCCTGGCTGAGGGAAGGATGTTCTCACCCAAGATTTGACGGTACATGGCCCCGTCCATCGTCCCATTGATGCAGTGAAGTTGTCCTGTCCCCTTAGCAGAAATACACCCCCAAAGCATAATATTTCCACCTCCATGTTTGACGGTGGGGATGGTGTTCTCGGGGTCATAGGCAGCATTCCTCCTCCTCCAAACACGGCGAGTTGAGTTGATGCCAAAAGCTCAATTTTAGTCTCATCTGACCACAACACTTTCACCCAGTTCTCCTCTGAATCATTCAGATGTTCATCGGCAAACTTCAGACGGACCTGTATATGTGCTTTCTTGACGAGGGGGACCTTGCGGGCACTGCAGGACTTCAGCCCTTCACGTCGTAGTGTGTTACCAATTGTTTTCTTGGTGACTATGGTCCCAGCTGCCTTGAGATCATTGACAAGATCCTCCCGTGTATTTCTGGGCTGATTCCTCACCGTTCTCATGATCAATGCAACTCCACGAGGTGAGATCTTGCATGGAGCCCCAGGCCGAGGGAGATTGACAATTCTTTTGTGTTTCTTCCATTTGCGAATATTTACACCAACTGTTACCACCTTCTCACCAAGCTGCTTGGCGATGGTCTTGTAGCCCATTCCAGCCTTGTGTAGGTCTACAATCTGGTCCCTGACATCCCTGAGAGCTCTTTGGTCTTGGCCATGGTGGAGAGTTTGGAATCTGATTGAATAACACATTCACAGATGGCAAATATATAATAAATAAATAATAAGAAATGAGGTAGCTAGGAGATGTAAGAAGGCTCTGGAAATATGTACAGTGCATTCGGAAATTATTCAGACCCCTTTACTTTTTCTACATTTTAATACGTTACAGCCTTATTCTGAAATTGATTCAAAAACAAAATACCTGATCAATCTACAAACAATATCCAATAATGAGAAAAAATAAACAGGCTTTTTGAAATGTTTGCAAATGTATTAAAAATAAAAAAAACAGAACTATTACATTTACATAAGTATTCAGACCCTTTACTCAATACTTTGTTGAAGCACCTTTGGCAGCGAACTAAAGCCTTGAGTCTTCAGTGGGTATGACGCTACATGCTTGGCACACCTGTATTTGGGGAGTTTCTCCCATTCTTCTCTGCAGATCCTCTCAAGCTCTGTCGGGTTGGATGGGGAGCGTTGCTGCACAGCTATTTTCAGGTCTCTCCAGAGATGTTAGATCTGGTTCAAGTCCATGCTCTGGCTGGGCCACTCAAGGACATTCAGAGACTTGTCCCGAAGCCACTTCTGGTTTGTCTTGGCTGTGTGCTTAGGGTCGTTGTCCTGTTGGAAGGTGAACCTTCCCCCCAGTCTGAGGTCCTGAGCGCTCTGGAGCAGGTTCTCATCAAGGATCTCTCTGTACTTTGCTCCGTTCATCTTGCCCTTGATCCTGACTAGTATCCCAGTTCCTGCTACTGAAAAACATCCCCACAGTATGATGCTGCGACCTCCATGCTTCACCGTAGGGATGGTGCCAGGTTTCCTCCAGACGTGACACTTTGCATTCAGGCCAAAGAGTTTATTCTTGGTTTAATCAGACCAGAGAATCTTGTTTCTCATGGTCTGGGAATCCTTTAAGTGCCTTTTGGCAAACTCCAAACTGGCTGTCATGTGCCTTACTGAGGAGCCTTTTATAAAGGCCTAACTGGTGGAGTGCTGCAAAGATGGTTGTCTTTCTGGAAGGTTCGCCCATCCACACAGAGGAACTCTGGAGCTCTGTCAGAGTGACCATCGGGTTCTGGTCACCTCCCTGACCAAGGCCCTTCTCCCCCGATTGCTCAGTTTGGCCGGGCGGCCAGCTCTAGGAAGAGTCTTGGTAGTTCCAAACTTCTTCCATTTAAGAATGATGGAGGCCACTGTGTTCTTGGGGACCTTCAATACTGCAGAATGTTTTTGTTTTCCCTTCCCCAGATCTGTGTCTCGACACAATCCTCTCTCGGAACTATACGGACAATTCCTTCGACCTCATGGCTTGGTTTTTGCTCTGACATGCACTGTCAACTGTGGGACCTTATATAGACAGGTGTGTGCCTTTCCAAATTATGTCCAATCAATTGAATTTACCTCAGGTGGACTCCAATCAAGTTGTAGAAACATATAAAAAATATTCAATAGAAACAGAATGCACCTGAGTTCAATTTCGAGTCTCATAGCAAAGGGTCTGATGACTTATGTAGTAAGGTATTTCTGTTTTTTACTTGTAATACATTCACTTTGTCAGTATGGGGTATTGTGTGTAGATTGATGAGGCAAAACTTTTTTTAAAATTCATTTTAGGCTGTAACGTAACAAAATGTGGAACAAATAAAGGGGTCTGAAAACATTCCGAATGCACTTATGTGGGTTGTCGTGACGTGACTTACTTCAATGTATGACTGTTATTTATCGAATCACCTAACTATGTTCAATTGTCACTCGATTAAAATTAATAATGTAACAATTAACTCGTTAGGAATTTGGAGCGCCACGGAATAAGTTCTTTAACGAGTTCTCATCTGCCGAATTAAACCCTTAGAAGATATAGATGTTATATATTGATAACAGTCACTTATTAAATAATTACCTCTTATCAGTCTCATTCTGAACATCTGTAAGAACCCTAACCTTATTGATGAATCGTCAATACACAAATTTGTTTAATTATTTATTTACTAACTAACTAAATAATAACACAATACAAACACACACACACACACACATAGGTTTTTGATTACTATCGTAATTCAATGAAAACAGGTCCCTAGTGGACTGGACTAACAATAGCATGAATGCTTGGGTAGAAGCAGGGTCAGAGTGGAAGGGAGAGACAAAGATTCAAACTATCGTAGTTACTCTGGAAACTACGCTCACAGTAATCATAATACTTATGCACCCTAATAATTGCTCATTTTGATTAGAAATGCAACATGTATTTACGTGTTGCTGTCCTCGATAGTTGAGTTGATGTTGTAGGAATCTGGTTTGCCCACCAGAGATCTCAATGTCCTTGGTAGAGTTTCTGGTCATGGTAGTGGTTAGAATGAATACTTCAGATGTACCAGCAGTTGTCGGAGAGGGATTGTCCTTTCCAACTCGTGTCTTTAGTGAAAGTTCTCTAGACGACTATACATGCCAGCTGCAGACTGAGATGATAAGGTCTAGTGGATTGTCTTCTTCTTCACCTCGTGTAGAGGTTGAGAGTTTCAGAGTTTCTCCATTTCAAACGTGTGGACTAACGTCTCACGCTTTCTGGTCTAACCATTTTTTTACATGTAGCTTCAGCTTCACGGTCTTGTAGAAATTCAACCATTTGCAACATTTGGCTTATGCCGTAGTATGCTTGGTCTTCCTTTGGTGATGGAGTTGTAGTTTTAAACCATTTTGTAACGTTTAGCTCACGCTTCACGTCTGCTGGTCTTGTAGAGTGTCAACCATTTTAATCCGTGGGGCTTCATTTTACATTTACATTTTAGTCATTTAGCAGACACTCTTATCCAGAGCGACTTACAGTTAGTGAATACATTTTATTTTTTATACTGGCCCCCCATGGGAATCAAACCCACAACCCTGGCGTTGCAAACGCCATGCTCTATCAACTGAGCTACATCCCTGCCGGCCATTCCCTCCCCTACCCTGGACCAATTGTGCGCCGTCCATGAGTCTCCCGGTCGTGGCCGGCTGCGACAGAGCCTGGATTCGAACCAGGATCTCTAGTGGCACAGTTAGCACTGCGATGCATTGCCTTACACCACTGCACCACTCAGGAGTACTCAGGCTTCCTGGTCTGAGGTGAATTTCGTCATGAGGCTTTTTATGCACTCGGGGATAAAGGGGCATTCCATCATGTTTGTGGTCATCTGGGCGTGGCCACTGACTGAGAACAAATGAATATGGAAAACAATAATCTCATCTAGAATGATAAAATCACATTATTATCTTCACAAAAGTATTATTATACTTAATCATTCGTTTTATACAACAATTAGATGCAAACCTCATAACTGGGAAGTGTAGCCCCCCAGAGATACAGTTATGTTGTTCCACCGTCTTTAATGACATCACAACATAGTAACACATTTTACATGATTGTTCTTTAAGTCGCCACCAAACATTTCTCACATTCTTTTAAATAGGAATATACATTGACGGTACCAACACTTGTTGGGGTCATAGAGCAAAGTGGAGAGTCTCCCTTTTCCATAGAGTTCATAATAGTATTTAAAAAAAAAACATTTTAGTCATTTAGCAGACGCTCTTATCCAGAGCGACTTAGAGTTAGTGAGAGCATACTTTTTTTTTTTTCATACTGGTCCCCCGTGGGAATCGAACCCACAACTCTGGCGTTGCAAGCACCATGCTCTACCAACTGAGCTACATGGGACTAGTATGTAGGTCAAACCGTTCGGACGCTAAAGACGTTTTCGTGAGAAGATCGATTTTCTGGATGTCTCGAGGTCTAACAAACACCGTTCTAGCTCTGTCACCTTTCACCGCAGACGCGGAAGTGCGATAAAGGCGTATGTGGTGGATTGAGGCGCATTAATATTTTTGTAATAATGTAGCAAAAAACAATAAGAATGACAATACATTTAATATCTGTATGACATGTACTGTATAATGTAAGGTTGGGTTCAATCAAGACACCGTGCAGGACGTTTGGCATTTGCCAGAGAACACCAAGATTGGCAAATTCGCCACTGGCGCCCTGTGCTCTTCACAGATGAAAGCAGGTTCACACTGAGCACATGTGACAGATGTGACAGAGTCTGGAGACGCCGTGGAGAACGTTCTGCTGCCTGAAACATCCTCCAGCATGACCGGTTTGGCGGTGGGTCAGTCATGGTGTGGGGTGGCATTTCTTTGGGGGGCCGCACAGCCCTCCATGTGCTCGCCAGAGGTAGCCTGACTGCCATTAGGTACCGAGATGAGATCCTCAGACCCCTTGTGAGACCATATGCTGGTGCGGTTGGCCCTGGGTTCCTCCTAATGCAAGACAATGCTAGACCTCATGTGGCTGGAGTGTGTCAGCAGTTCCTGCAAGAGGAAGGCATTGATGCTATGGAATGGCCCGCCCGTTCCCCAGACCTGAATCCAATTGAGCACATCTGGGACATCATGTCTCGCTCCATCCACCAACGCCACGTTGCACCACAGACTGTCCAGGAGTTGGCGGATGCTTTAGTCCAGGTCTGGGAGGAGATCCCTCAGGAGACCATCCGCCACCTCATCAGGAGCATGCCCAGGCGTTGTAGGGAGGTCAAACAGGCACGTGGAGGCCACACACACTACTGAGCCTCATTTGGACTTGTTTTAAGGACATTACATCAAAGTTGGATCAGCCTGTAGTTTGGTTTTCCACTTTAATTTTGAGTGTGACTCCAAATCCAGACCTCCATGGGTTGATACATTTGATTTCCATTGATACTTTTTGTGTGATTTTGTTGTCAGCACATTCAACTATGTAAAGAAAAAAGTATTTAATAAGATTATTTCATTCATTCAGATCTAGGATGTTATTTTAGTGTTCCCTTTATTTTTTTGAGCAGTATATAATGCAGTAGTGTTAACCATTTCCGATGGCTGTGACCAGGCCCTTAATGTTGTGGCCTGGTGTCAGCCACACAGGGTCTATTATAATGTTGTGGCCTGGTCTCAGCCAATCAGGGCCTATTATGATGTTGTGGCCTGGTCTCAGCCAATCAGGGCCTATTATAATGTTGTGGCCTGGTCTCAGCCAATAAGGGCCTATTATAATGTTGTGGCCTGGTCTCAGCCAATCAGGGTCTATTATAATGTTGTGGCCTGTTCTCAGCCAATCAGGGCCTATTATAATGTTGTTCTGGTCTCAGCCAATCAGGGCCTATTATAATGTTGTTCTGGTCTCAGCCAATCAGGGCCTATTATATTGTTGTGGCCTGGTCTCAGCCAATCAGGGCCTATTATAATGTTGTGGCCTGTTCTCAGCCAATCAGGGCCTATTATAATGTTGTTCTGGTCTCAGCCACTCAGGGTCTATTATATTGTTGTGGCCTGGTCTCAGAAAAATAAAAATAAATGTATAGAAATAAAGACAGAGAAGAAGAGAGCAGAGAGAGAAGAAGAGAGGACGATCTGTCTGTCATAGTAAAGACAAGAAGAGAGGCTGATCTGACAGTAATTATAAAGACAAGAAGAGAGGCTGATCTGCCTAGCTATAATTATGAAGACAACAAGAGAGGCTGATCTGACAGTAATTATAAAGACAAGAAGAGAGGATGATCTGACAGTAATTATAGAGACAAGAAGAGAGGCTGATCTGACAGTAATTATAAAGACAAGAAGAGAGGCTGATCTGACAGTAATTATAAAGACAAGAAGAGAGGCTGATCTGCCTAGCTATAATTATGAAGACAAGAAGAGAGGCTGATCTGACAGTAATTATAAAGACAAGAAGAGAGGACGATCTGACAGTAATTATAAAGACAAGAAGAGAGGCTGATCTGCCTAGCTATAATTATGAAGACAAGAAGAGAGGCTGATCTGCCTAGCTATAGTTATGAAGACAAGAAGAGAGGCTGATCTGCCTAGCTATAATTATGAAGACAAGAAGAGAGGCTGATCTGCCTAGCTATAATTATGAAGACAAGAAGAGAAGCTGATCTGCCTAGCTATAATTATGAAGACAAGAAGAGAGGCTGATTTGCCTAGCTATAATAATAAAGACAAGAGGCTGATCTGCCTAGCTATAATTATGAAGACAAGAAGAGAGGCTGATCTGCCTAGCTATAATTATGAAGACAAGAAGAGAGGCTGATCTGCCTAGCTATAATAATAAAGACAAGAGGCTGATCTGCCTAGCTATAATTATGAAGACAAGAAGAGAGGCTGATCTGCCTAGCTATAATTATGAAGACAAGAAGAGAGGCTGATCTGCCTAGCTATAATTATGAAGACAAGAAGAGAGGCTGATCTGCCTAGCTATAATTATGAAGACAAGAAGAGAGGCTGATCTTCCTAGCTATAATAATAAAGACAAGAAGAGAGGCTGATCTGCCTAGCTATAATAATAACTGTGATCTGCTCCCTCGCTCTTCTTTCTCTTTCTCTCTCTCTCTCTCTCCCTCTCTCTCTCTCTCTCTCTCTCTCTCTCTCTCTCTCTTCTCTCTCTCTCTCTCTCTCTCTCACGCTCTCACTGCCTCGTAAGTTTGGGTTTTGGTGATGTACTCATCATCGTCCTCTCTGGCCTGTGTGGGTCTTTGAATTGTGGGAGATCTGAAAATGTCGGCAGCAGTGCCTTGAGAACACACGCTGCAGAGTTCACTTTGATAAACATATATCTTTAGGCTAGATTAAACCAGAAAGCAACACACCACAGCACAGCGGAGTCAGAGCACAGCACTGTTTGATCAACCTCTCCTGGGAACAACATACTGCCCTCTCCTCTCCTCTCCTCTCCTCTCCTCTCCTCTCCTCTCCTCTCCCTCCTCTCCTCTCCTCTCCTCTCCTCTCCTCTCTCCCTCCTCTCCTCGCCTCTCCTCCTCCTCGTCCTGCTCCTCTCCTCTCCTCTCCTCTCCTCTCCTCTCCTGTCTTCCCCTTTTGCTAAGAGTGTGCAAAGCTGTAATCAAGGCAAAGGATGGCTGCTTTGAAGAATCTCAAATATAAAATATATTTTGATTTGTTTAACACTTTTTTGGTTACTACCCTTGAATGAGTAGGTGTTCTAAAACGTTTGACTGGTACTGTACAGTATTATAGATTACAGTAGGCTACTAAATATAATGTCCAGTGGCACACTGACTCACCTAATGATGACGATGAAACCATAGGCTACTACTCACAGTGATGGCGATGTGCTCGTCGTGGCCGATCTCAAGATGTGCCACTTTGAAAAATAGTGCTGCTGTTAGCTACAACTTGTGAATTGTTGAGAAAAAGTTGTTCCAATTGGTTCTACAGACAGATTGGTCAGCAGTAAGCATTTGATTTCCAAACTGTACGTTTTTTCTGCGATTGCATTTTGAAATCTGCACAAGGCAAACCGACAGCCGCAACCAACCATAGAACTATAATCCATAGATGGCAGTTCCCATTCAAGTCAGGACTGGCAGCCATTGCTAGCATACCCATGAGTTTAACACTCAAATTGCCAGGGTAAGAGGTTCCAAAACCCTTCTATGGATTATAAATCTATGGCCACAACTCAACAAGCTGTATATTTGGCGCCTGCTGCCTTAACAGCGGCCTTCCTGACTGTAGGCAACATGTAACTGCCAAAATAAAGGAAACACTTGAGTATACAAGGGATAAAAAGCATATGTCATGGTTTAGGTCCACTTGTAGAATCTATGTCAAGGAGCGTTGAAGCTGTTCTGGCAGCTCATGGTGGCCCAACACCCTTTAAGAAACTTTATGTTGGTGTTTCCTTTTATTTTGACAGTTACCTGTATGTGCTTGTGATAAAACGTTATCCAGTTATTTTTTTAAATAAACTATTGATCCTCTGTGGCGAAATGATGCTCTCTGGTGTATTTTGAACATTGAGAGCGGGCTCCTGTGGCTGGATAAAAAATGAATTTCTTATCCAATTATAATAAAAAAAATTGCATCTTGGGTCTCCTACGGGCTTGGACCGTGCCCCTGACCAGTCACATGTATTTATTATGCAGTTTCCTCTCTCGCTTTTTTTTTTATCAAGCAGTTTACCCAGTTACCCAGGTGGGCCCCGTACCACCTCTCTTTCCCCCCCCAGTCTGATGATTAGCAGAGCGGCAGGCTGTCTACACTCCTGTGGTTGTCGGTTATTAATACAAATAAAATACCTGCTGCCTCTTGGGCCCCCCATGGCCCTGCCCATTGGTGTTATGACCTGGATGGGTATCTGGGAGGAGGTTAAAGGTTAAAGGGGGTGGTAGAGTGAAACCAAGGTGTGTTAAGAAACTTTCTTTGATGCCTAAAGAGGTTAAAGTGGCAGGCCAGTAACTGGAAGGTTGCCGGTTTTGAATCCCAGGGCTGACAGGAAAAACAATCTTAAATGGGCAACAGTGTATGGGAAACAGATTGTCTTCCCAAAATGGAAAACAGTGTTGTTTTAAACTATACCAACTATAAAGAACATCCAATAGGGGGTCTCAAATGTGAACTTACAATAAACAATGTTGCGATTCTTTCAATACTTAACATAGTGTAACACATAGTTTTATTTTAATCAATGAGGCGAACATGACTCAGGATATGACCCAGATGCAGACACAGGAGGCGGAAGGTTTAATGCACAGAGTAGTTTATTAAACCACAGGAGGCAGGCAAATGGCAGGTCGAGGACAGGCAGAGGTTCGTAACCAGGTCAGAGTCCGACAGGTACAGGGCGGCAGACGGGCTCAGGCTCAGGGCAGGCAGAATGGTGTGGTAGACGGCCTCACGGTCAGGGCAGGCAGAAAAGGTTGGAACCGGGAGGACTAGAAAACAGGGACTACGGAAAAACACGCTGGTAGGCTTGGCGAGACAGGACGAATTGGCAACAGACAAACAGAGAACACAGGTATAAATATACCGGGGATAATGGGGAAGATGGGAGACACCTGGAGGGGGTGGAGACACCTGGAGGGGGTGGAGACAAGCACAAAGACAGGTGAAACAGATCAGGGCGTGACAGTATGATGGTAATATATATAATAAGACAAAGACATTTCAAAATATCTCATATAATAACAAGAATAATGTGCTACACTCAAATTAATGGAAACAAAGAACTATCAAGATAGGATAGACTATCAAGATAGGATGGACTATCAAGGTAGGATGGACTATAAAGGTAGGATGGACTATCAAGATAGGATGGACTATCAAGATATGATGGACTATCAAGGTAGGATGGACTATAAAGATAGGATGGACTATCAAGATAGGATGAACTATCAAGGTAGGATGGACTATCAAGATAGGATGGACTATCAAGATATGATGGACTATCAAGATAGGATGAACTATCAAGGTAGGATGGACTATCAGGATAGGATGGACTATCAAGGTAGGACGGACTATCAAGATAGGATGGACTATCAAGATAGGATGGACTATTAAGATAGGATGGACTATCAATATAGGATGGACTATTAAGATAGGATGGACTATCAAGGTAGGATGGACTATCAAGGTATGATGGACTATCAAGATAGGATGGACTATCAGGATAGGATGGACTATCAAGGTAGGATGGACTATCAAGATAGGATGGACTATCAAGATAGGATGGACTATCAAGATAGGATGGACTATCAAGGTAGGATGGACTATCAAGGTAGGATGGACTATCAAGGTAGGATGGACTATCAAGATAGGATGGACTATCAAGATAGGACGGACTATCAAGGTAGGATGGACTATCAAGATAGGATGGACTATCAAGGTAGGATGGACTACCAAGATAGGATGGACTATCAAGGTAGGATGGACTATCAAGATAGGATGGACTATCAAGGTAGGATGGACTATCAAGATAGGATGGACTATCAAGGTAGGAGGGACTATCAAGGTAGGATGGAAAAGGATGGACTATCAAGATAGGATGGACTATCAAGGTAGGATGGACTATCAAGGTAGGATGGAAAAGGATGGACTATCAAGGTAGGATGGACTATCAAGATAGGATGGACTATCAAGATAGGATGGACTATCAAGGGTAGGATGGACTATCAAGATAGGATGGACTATCAAGATAGGATGGACTATAAAGGTAGGATCAAATGTCAACTTTAAAAGTAAAGCTTAGTTTAAATTAAAATAGATTGAAGTTAAATGTAATGCAATTAAAAATTGTTGGTGCATTTTTATTTAAAAAACGACCTCCAACAGATGTCCCTGACCTTCTACCACCATTAAACTTAATGGTCTAGAACAATCCAAGCCCTCCAGTATATCTCTAAGTATCATAGATTGATGGTAGCTAACAGGTCTACGGTGAGGGAAAAAAGTATTTGATCCCCTGCTGATTTTGTATGTTTGCCCACTGACAAAGAAATGATCAGTCCATAATTTTAATGGTAGGTTTATTTGAACAGTGAGAGACAGAATAACAACAACAAAATGTTTTATGAGGGAAATAAGTATTTGACCCCCTCTCAATCAGAAAGGTTTCTGTCTCCCAGGTCTCTTTTATACAGATAACGAGATGAGATTAGGAGCACACTCTTAAAGGGAATGCTCCAAATCTCAGTTTGTTACCTGTATAAAAGACACCTGTCCACAGAAGCAATCAATCAATCAGATTCCAAACTCTCCACCATGGCCAAGACCAAAGAGCTCTCCAAGGATGTCAGGGACAAGATTGTAGACCTACACAAGGCTGGAATGGGTACAAGACCATCGCCAAGCAGCTTGGTGAGAAGGTGACAACAGTTGGTGCGATCATTCGCAAATGGAAGAAAAACAAAAGAACTGTCAATCTCCCTCGGCCTGGGGCTCCATGCAAGATCTCACCTCGTGGAGTTGCAATGATCATGAGAACGGTGAGGAATCAGCCCAGAGGATCTTGTCAAGATCTCAAGGCAGCTGGGATCATAGTCACCAAGAAAACAATTGGTAAAACACTACGCCGTGAAGGACTGAAATCCTGCAGCGCCCGCATGGTCCCCCTGCTCAAGAAAGCACATATACAGGCCCGTCTGAAGTTTGCCAGTGAACATCTGAATGATTCAGAGGAGAACTGGGTGAAAGTGTTGTGTGGTCAGTTGAGACCAAAATGGAGCTCTTTGGCATCAACTCAACTCGCCGTGTTTGGAGGAGGAGGAATGCTGCCTATGACCCCAAGAACACCATCCCCACGTCAAACATGGAGGTGGAAACATTATGCTTTTGGGGGTGTTTTTCTGCTAATGGGACAGGACAACTTCACTGCATTAAGGGGACAATGGACGGGGCCATGTACCGTCAAATCTTGGGTGAGAACCTCCTTCCCTCAACCGAGGCATTGAAAATGGGTTGTGGATGGGTATTCCAGCATGACAATTACCCAAAACACACGGCCAAGGCAACAAAGGAGTGGCTCAAGAAGAGGCACATTAAGGTCATGGAGTGGCCTAGCCAGTCTCCAGACCTTAATCCCATAGAAAATCTGTGGAGGGAGCTGAAGGTTTGAGTTGCCAAACGTCAGCCTCGAAACCTTAATGACTTGGAGAAGATCTGCAAAGAGGAGTGGGACAAAATCCCTACTGAGATGTGTGCAAACCTGGTGGCCAACTACAAGAAACGTCTGACCTCTGTGATTGCCAACAAGGGTTTTGCCACCAAGTACTAAGTCATGTTTTGCAGAGGGGTCAAATACTTATTTCCCTCATTAAAATGCAAATAAATTCATAAAATATTTGACATGCGATTTTCTGGATTTTTTTGTTGTTATTCTGTCTCTCACTGTTCAAATAAACCTACCTAATGTCTTAATGCTATATTATTTAACTGAAAACACTGTACACGGCATCTTTACCTGGAAATTCCTTACTTCCCAGTCATTCCTTTTCTAAAGCTACTGCCCACAATCACAACATTAAAAGGCATAACTACCCTTGTATTCATTCAATAATTCTGTCCTTTGTCTGCATTAATCTACATTGTGTTTGGTGCATGTTGGAATGTCACGTGTTACAGTAGCTAATCAAGATATGGGTTCTTATGGGCCTTGGTCAACAGTGGTGCCCTATATAGGGAACAGGGGGCCATTTGGGATGCACAATGGTATTGGTAGTTTTAGACCAAGGCTGCATCCCAAAAGACACTCTAGTGTGACATTAGGGCTCGCAGTTAAGATAGAGCTGCCTGGGGCGGGGGCTTTGTTTTTTTTAGTGGGCTGCCTTGTTTTTTTTTGTGTGTTTTCTTTAGGGGGTAGATCAGCTTTTACTATTGCAGATAGATTGTAACTTACATCAATGTAATTGTCTGCATCACTTCCAATCCCCCAAAAGTTTTTTTTTTCTCTCGCAAAAATATACAAGTACATACATATACTCAATGGCTGCCGTTTTATGTACTCTTAACCAACCATTCTATTTTGTGTGTTTTTCAAATTGTTTTGTGACTTATTTTGTACATAATGTTGCTGCTACTGTCTCTTATGACTGAAAATAGCTTCTGGACGTCAGAACAGCGATTACTCACCTTGAACTGGACTAATATTTTTTCTTTAATGAGTCGGATGAGAGGGATTTGCTCCAGACACCCGACAGGACCCTCATCCCCGTCATTCACAGTAGAACGAAAAAGAGATATCGCGGAAGGAGATCAGCGTGCTTGGTAAGGAGTCGGCGACGAGTGGCTAATCTGCCTTTGCCATCGATACTATTGGCCAACTTACAATCGCTTGATAATGAAGTGGATGAACTTCGACCACGTATATCCTACAAACGGGACATTAAAAACTGTAATATCTTATGTTTCACCGAGTCGTGGCTGAACGAAGACATGAATAACATACAGCTGGTGGGTTATACACAGTATCAGCAGGATGGAACAGCAGTGTCTGGTAAGACAAAGGGTGGCAGTCTATGTATATTTTTACACAACAGCTGGTGCACGATATCTAAGGAAGTCTTGAGGTTTTGCTCGCCTGAGGTAGAGTATCTCATGATAAGCTGTAGAACACACTATCTACCAAGAGAGTTTTCATCTATATTATTTGTAGCTATCTATTTACCACCACAAACCGATGCTGGCACTAAGACCGCACTCAATGAACTGTATACGGCCACAAGCAAACAGGAAAACACTCATCCAGATGCAGCGCTCCTATTGGCCAGGAAACTAATGAAGGGAAACTTAAAACCGTTTTACCTAATTTCTACCAGCACGTTAAATATGCAACCAGAGGGATAAAAACTCTAGACTACCTTTACTCCAAACACAGAGACGCTTACAAAGCTCTCCCTCACCCTCCATTTGGAAAATTTGAACATAATTCTATCCTCCTGATTCCTGCTTACAAGCAAAAACTAAAGCAGGAAAAACCAGTGACTCGGTCAATAAAGAAGTGGTCAGATGAAGCAGATGGTAAGCTACAGGACTGTTTTGCTAGCACAGACTGGAATATGTTCTGGGATTCTTCAGATAGCATTGAGGAGTACACCACATCAGTCACCGGCTTCATCAATAAGTGCATCGATGACGTCGTCCCCACAGTGACTGTACGTACATACCCCAACCAGAAGCCATGGATTACAGGCAACATCTGCACTGAGCTAAAGGGTAGAGCTGCCGCTTTCAAGGACCGGGACACTAATCTGGACGTTTACAAGAAATCCCGCTATGCCCTCCGACGAACCATCAAACAGGCAAAGAGTCAATACAGGACTAAGATTGAATCGTACTACACCGGCTTCAAGGTAAGTAACACTGAAACATGCATGAGAGCATCAGCTGTTCCGGACGAATGTATGATCACGCTCTCCATAGCTGATGTGAGTAAGACCTTTAATCAGCTCAACATTCACAAGGCCGCAGGGCCAGACGGATTACCAGGACGTGTACTCAGAGCATTCACTGACCAACTGGCAAGTGTCTACACTGACATTATCAACCTCTCCCTGTCTGAATCTGTAATACCAACATGTTTCAAGCAGACCACCATTGTCTCTGTCCCTGTGCCCAATAACTCAAAGGTAACCTGCCTAAATGACTACCGACCCGTAGCACTCACGTGTGTAGTCATGAAGTGCTTTGAAAGGCTGGTCATGGCTCACATCAACACCATTATCCCAGAAACCCTAGACCCACTCCAATTTGCATACCGCCCCAACAGATCCGCAGACGATGCAATCTCTAATGCGCTCTACACTGCCCTTTCACACCTGGACAAAAGGAACACCTATGTGAGAATGCTATTCATTGACTACAGCTCAGCGTTCAACACCATAGTGCCCTCAAAGCTCTTCACTAAGCTAAGGACACTGGAACTAAACACCTCCCTCTGCAACTGGATCCTGGACTTCCTGACGGGCCGCCCCCAGGTGGTAAGGGTAGGTAACAACACATCCGCCACGCTGATCCTCAACACAAGGGCCCCTCAGGGGTGCGTGCTCAGTCCCCTCCTGTACTCCCTGTTCACTCATGACTGCATGGCCAGGCACGACTCCAACACCATCATTAAGTTTGCCGATAACACAACAGTGGTAGGCCTGATCACCGACAACGACGAGACAGCCTATAGTGAGGAGGTCAGAGACCTGGCCGTGTGGTGCCAGGATAACAACCTCTCCCTCAGTGGAGATGATTGTGGACTACAAGAAAAATAAGAAGACCGAGCACGCCCCCATTCTCATCGACGGGGCTGTAGTGGAGCAGGTTGAGAGCTTCAAGTTCTTTGGTGTCCATATCACCAACAAACTAACATTGTCCAAGCACACCAAGGCAGTCGTGAAGAGGGCACGACAAAACCTATTCCCCCTAAGGAGACTGAAAAGATTTGGCATGGGTCCTCAGATCCTCAAAAGGTTCTACAGCTGCACCATCGAGAGCATCCTGACTGGTTGCATCACCACCTGGTATGGCAACTGCTCGGCCTCCGACAGCAAGGCACTACAGAGGGAAGTGATTACGGCCCAGTACATCACTGGGTCCAAGCTTCCTGCCATCCAGGACCTCTACACCAGGCGTTGTCAGAGGAAGGCTCTAAAAATTGTCAAAGACTCCAGCCACCCTAGTCATAGACTGTTTTCTCTGCTACCGCACGGCAAACGGTACCGGAGTGTCAAGTCTCTCTGCTTAGAGGTCCAAGAGGCTTCTTAACAGCTTCTACCCCCAAGCCATAATACTCCTGTACATCTAATCAAATGGCCACCCAGACTATTTGCATTGTCCCCCCCCCTTCCCTCTTTTACACTGCTGCTACTCTCTGTTTATTATCTATGCATAGTCACTTTAATAACTCTACCTACATGTACATAGTACCTCAACTACCTCGACTATCCGGTGCCCCCACACATTGACTCAGTACCGGTACCCCCCTGTATATAGCCTCGCTATGTTATTTGTACTGCTGCTCTTTAATTATGTGTTACTTATATTTCTTACTATTTTACATTATATTTTTTTTTGATTTTCTTTGGTATTCTTTCTTAAAACTTCATTGTTGGTTAATGGCTTGTAAGTAAGCGTTTCACTGTAAGGTCTACACCTGTTGTATTCGGCGCATGTGACAAATACAATTTGATTTGATTTGATTATTATACAATTGAAGTCGGAGGTTTATATACAGCTTAGCCAAAGACATTTAAACTCAGTTTTTCACAATTCCTGACATTTAATCCTAGTAGAAATTCCCTGTCTTAGGTCAGTTAGGATCACCCCTTTATTTTAAGAATGTGAAATGTCAGAATAATAGTAGAGAGAATGATTTATTTCAGCTTTTATTTCTTTCATCACATTCCCAGTGGGTCAGAAGTTTACATACACTCAATTAGTATTAGGTAGCATTGCCTTTAAATTGTTTAACTTGGGTCAAACATTTCGGGAAGCCTTCCACAAGCTTCCCACAATGAATTGGGTGAATTTTGCCCATTCGTCCTGACAGGGCTGGTGTAACTGAGTCAGGTTTGTAGGCCTCCTTGCTCGCACACGCTTTTTCAGTTCTGCCCACAAATTTACTATAGGTTTGAGGTCAGGGCTTTGTGATGGCCACTCCAGTACCTTGACTTTGTTGTCCTTAAGCCATTTTACCACAACTTTGGAAGTATGCTTGGGGTCATTGTCCATTTGGAAGACCCATTTGCGACCAAGCTTTAACTTCCTGACTGATGTCTTGAGATGTTGCTTCAATATATCCACATAATTTTCCTTCCTCATGATGCAATCTATTTTGTGAAGTGCACCAGTCCCTCCTGCAGCAAAGCACCCCCACAGCATGATGCTACCACCCCCGTGCTTCACGGTTGGGATGGTGTTCTTCGGCTTGCAAGCAACCCCCTTTTTCCTTCAAACATAACGATGGTCATTATGGCCAAGCAGTTCTTTTTTTGTTTCATCAGACCAGAGGACATTTCTCCAAAAAGTGTGATCTTTGTCCCCATGTGCAGTTGCAAACCGTAGTCTGGCTTTTTTTATGGCGGTTTTGGAGCAGTGGCTTCTTCCTTGCTGAGCGGCCTTTCAGGTTATGTCAATATAGGACTTGTTTTACTGTGGATATAGATACTTTTGTACCTGTTTCCTCCAGCATCTTCACAAGGTCCTTTGCTGTTGTTCTGGGATTGATTTGCACTTTTCGCACCAAAGTACGTTCATCTCTAGGAGACAGAACTTCTTCCTGAGCGGTATGATGCTGCGTGGTCCCATGGTGTTTATACTTGCATACTATTGTTTGTACAGATGAACGTGGTACCTTCAGACGTTTGGAAATTGCTCCCAAGGATGAACCAGACTTGTGGAGGTCTACCATTTTTTTTTCTGAGGTCTTGGCTGATTTCTTTTGGTTTTCCCATGATGTCAAGCAAAGACGCACTATGTTTGAAGGTATGCCTTGAAATATATCCACAGGTACACCGCCAATTGACTCAAATGATGTCAATTAGCCTATCAGAAGCTTCTAAAGCCATGACATCATTTTCTGGAATTTTCCAAGCTGTTTAAAGGGACAGTCAACTTAGTGTATGTAAACTTCTGACCCACTGGAATTGTGATACAGGGAATTATAAGTGAAATAATCTGTCTGCAAACAATTGTTGGAAAAATTACTTGTGTCAAGCACAAAGTAGACGACTTGCCAAAACTATAGTTTGTTAACAAGAAATATGTGGAGGAGTTGAAAAACGAGTTTTAATGACTACAACTTAAGTATATATACACTTCCAACTTCAACTGTATACATATCCTTTAAAAAAAAAGATTTCCCTTTATTACTTTCCAACCCCAACACCCCTCCCCTAATTGGAGTTAACTAGTGAACAACAACGCTTAGACATATATTAATTTACTCCTGAGTGGCGCAGTGGTCTAAGGCACTGCATCGCAGTGCTAACTGTGCCACTAGAGATCCTGGTTTGAATCCAGGCTCTGTCGCGGCCGGCCGCGACCGGGAGACTCATGGGCGGCGCACAATTGGCTCAGCGTCGTCCAGGGTAGGGGAGGGAATGGCCGGCAGGGATGTAGCTCAGTTGATAGAGCATGGCGTTTGCAACGCCAGGGTTGTGGGTTCGATTCCCACGGGGGGCCAGTATAAAAAAAATATGTATTCACTAACTGTAAGTCGCTGTGGATAAGAGCGTCTGCTAAATGACTAAAATGTAAAATGTACTTCCAGCTTATACATACTATATACATTTTATGGACACAGTCAATAAAATGTATTTTTTACAATAATTATATTCTCTGCAGAGCTATCCCTCATTTAAATAAAATGTTATTGGTAGCAACAACTTTGTATAATAATTTAAATTGAAAAAGTCTAAGTTTTGAATCCGGCGTCATTTTGCGTATCAGTTCGTAAACACTGTGCCATGGAATCGGTACGTCAAAAATCACTTCCCAACTATTTTGCAATCTATATGGGACGGCTGTCAATCCTTTGGTCCTTAAATTAAACTGGTATACTTTTTTTATTTATCTCAATTTTCTTTAACCAATTATGTTCTTTAATGCAGGGCCGACAGACAAGTTCCTTACTTTTTCCCCCTTCCACTTGCCTCTTCCATTTTTGCAAAAATGCTGCAATTATTTGGTTGTTATTTTGAGCAGACATCAAATCAAATCAAATCAAATAAAAATCAAATCAAATCAAATTTTATTGGTCACATGCGCCGAATACAACAGGTGCAGACATTACAGTGAAATGCTTACTTACAGCCCTTAACCAACAGTGCATTTATTTTAAACAAAAAAGTAAGAATAAAACAACAACAAAAAAGTGTTGAGAAAAAAAGAGCAGAAGTAAAATAAAGTGACAGTAGGGAGGCTATATATACAGTAAAATAAAGTGACAGTAGGGAGGCTATATATACAGGGGGGTACCGTTGCATAGTCAATGTGCGGGGGCACCGGCTAGTTGAGGTAGTTGAGGTAATATGTACATGTGGGTAGAGTTAAAGTGACTATGCATAAATACTTAACAGAGTAGCAGCAGCGTAAAAAGGATGGGGTGGGGGGGCAGTGCAAATAGTCCGGGTCGCCATGATTAGCTGTTCAGGAGTCTTATGGCTTGGGGGTAAAAGCTGTTGAGAAGTCTTTTGGACCTAGACTTGGCACTCCGGTACCGCTTGCCGTGCGGTAGCAGAGAGAACAGTCTATGACTAGGGTGGCTGGAGTCTTTGACAATTTTGAGGGCCTTCCTCTTACACCGCCTGGTATAGAGGTCCTGGATGGCAGGGAGCTTTGCCCCAGTGATGTACTGGGCCGTACGCACTACCCTCTGTAGTGCCTTGCGGTCAGAGGCCAAGCAGTTGCCATACCAGGCGGTGATGCAACCAGTCAGGATGCTCTCGATGGTGCAGCTGTAGAATTTTTTGAGGATCTGAGGACCCATGCCAAATCTTTTTAGTCTCCTGAGGGGGAATAGGCTTTGTCGTGCCCTCTTCACGACTGTCTTGGTGTGTTTGGACCATGATAGTTTGTTGGTGATGTGGACACCAAGGAACTTGAAGCTCTCAACCTGTTCCACTACAGCCCCGTCGATGAGAATGGGGGCGTGCTCAGTCCTCTTTTTTTTCCTGTAGTCCACAATCATCTCCTTTGTCTTGGTCACGTTGAGGGAGAGGTTGTTGTCCTGGCACCACACGGCCAGATCTCTGACCTCCTCCCTATAGGCTGTCTCATCGTTGTCGGTGATCAGGCCTACCACTGTTGTGTCGTCGGCAAACTTAATGATGGTGTTGGAGTCGTGCCTGGCCATGCAGTCATGGGTGAACAGAGAGTACAGGAGGGGACTGAGCACGCACCCCTGAGGGGCCCCCGTGTTGAGGATCAGTGTGGCAGATGTGTTGTTACCTACCCTTACCACCTGGGGGCAGCCCGTCAGGAAGTCCAGGATCCAGTTGCAGAGGGAGGTGTTTAGTCCCAGGATCCTTAGCTTAGTGATGAGCTTAGAGGGCACTATGGTGTTGAATGCTGAGCTGTTGTCAATGAATAGCATTCTCACGTAGGTGTTCCTCTTGTCCAGGTGGGAAAGGGCAGTGTGGAGTGCAATAGAGATTGCATCATCTGTGATCTGTTGGGGCGATATGCAAATTGGAGTGGGTCTAGGGTTTCTGGGATAATGGTGCTGATGTGAGCCATGACCAGCCTTTCAAAGCACTTCATGGCTACAGACGTCAGTGCTACGGGCCAGTAGTCCTTTAGGCAGGTTATCTTAGTGTCCATGGGCACGGGGACTATGGTGGTCTGCTTGAAACATGTTGGTATTACAGACTCAGTCAGGGACATGTTGAAAATGTCAGTGAAGACACTTGCCAGTTGGTCAGCACATGCTCGGAGTACACGTCCTGGTAATCCGTCTGGCCCTGCGGCCTTGTGAATGTTGACCTGCTTAAAAGTCTTACTCACATCGGCTACGGAGAGCGTGATCACATAGTCGTCCGGAACAGCTGGTGCTCTCATGCATGCTTCAGTGTTGCTTGCCTCGAAGCGAGCATAGAAGTGGTTTAGCTCGTCTGGTAGGCTTGTGTCACTGGGCAGCTCGCGGCTGTGCTTCCCTTTGTAGTCTGTAATAGTTTTCAAGCCCTGCCACATCCGACGAGCGTCAGAGCCAGTGTAGTATGATTCAATCTTAGACCTGTATTGACTCTTTGCCTGTTTGATGGTTCGTCGGAGGTCATAGCGGGATTTCTTATAAGCGTCCGGGTTAGAGTCCCGTTCCTTGAAAGCGGCAGCTCTACCCTTTAGCTCAGTGCGGATGTTTCCTGTAATCCATGGCTTCTGGTTGGGGTATGTACGTACGGTCACTGTGGGGACGACATCATCGATGCACTTATTGATGAAGCCAGTGACTGATGTGGTGTACTCCTCAATGCTGTCTGAAGAATCCCGGAACATGTTCCAGTCTGTGCTAGCAAAACAGTCCTGTAGCTTAGCATCTGCGTCATCTGACCACTTTTTTATTAGCCGAATCATTGGTGCTTCCTGCTTCAGTTTTTGCTTATAAGCAGGAATCAGGAGGATAGAGTTATGGTCAGATTTGCCAAATGGAGGGCGAGGGAGAGCTTTGTATGCGTCTCTGTGTGTGGAGTAAAGGTGGTCTAGAGTTTTTTCCCCTCTGGTTGCACATTTAACATGCTGGTAGAAATGAGGTAGAACGGATGTTTTTGTTAGCTGAATGTACGACATAACTTCACCAGTCACTATGATATAATTTAAGAAGATTATACCTTTTTTAAACATCTTCTCAAAAAATAATGTTTTATTTTATCAATTAGTATATTTCAGTTTAACCACAATGTTTGTTGCATTATTTGTTCTGACGTTTCTGGAGGATTCAATTGAAATTGCAACCAACTTTCTATGGCTTGTTTTAGAAATAGTGATATTTGGGAGATTATTTCCTTTTCAAATAACTTAAAGTGAGAGGTTGTAATCTGAATAAAGGGGAAAAGGCTATTCTTGATCATTGTGTGAGACAATCTTACTAATTTGCTAGAGAACCAGTTTGGATTTAAGTATAACTTGTGTATGACTGAAGCTTTTAGTGATAGGTCTAATGCTTTAACATTAATCATTTCTGTCCTCCGAATTCATATTCATTACATAAATAGGCCCGTTTAATTTTGTCTGGCTTGCTGTTCAAAATAAAATAATATAATTGTACAATTTAAAAAAACTGTTCGCTAGGTGTAGGCAAGACCATAAGCAAATAGGTAAACTGGGATAGTACTAAAGACTTAATCTGGTTGATTTTTCCACAAATTGACAGGTATTTACCTTTCCATGGTAGCAAGATCTAATCTATTTTTGCTAACTTTCTATTAAAATGTATTGGAGTGAGATCATTTATTTAATTTGGGATATGTATTCCGAGTATATCCACATCACCATCAGACCATTTTAATTCAAGTTGTGGATATAAAATAATAATATGTACAATGACATATTTGTTTTTTCTAATGTGTATATCAAAAAAGGTTTGGTATACCTCGACTGGTATGCCATCCAACCCTGGAGTTAGTCTTTAATTGCATCCAGAAGTTCCTGGTCTGTAATTTCACCTTCACTTGAGTCTTTCTGTGTGGCTGTTAATTTTACAGTTAGTTAATCCCTACAATTAGCTTCAGTTAGAGGAGATGGAGGCGACTGAAATGAAAACATATGCGTAAAGTACTTTGCTTCCTCCTTCAAAATGTATTTGGTGAATCATGAGTGACTTCATCATTTGTAACCAGTTTTAGTAAATTCTTTTTGGTAGGTTTTCCATGTTGAAGATAAAACATTATTTGATGCATTTTTCCCCATATTGCATCCAGTTTGCTTTAATTTTATTATATTTTACACTTGATCTTTCTTGAATAAGTTTCTCCATTAATTTATATATTTTCCTCTAATTTATTCTGTGCCTCTATGTTACAGTTTTTATTGCAATCTATATGTTCTGTTAGACCTTCTGTTTCCTTTCTTAGTATGGACTCTTTTAATATTTATGGAATCGGTGTCCCGTATACGGGACGGTTGAGCTGACGTGCGTTAATGTGATTAGCATGACTGTTGTAAGTAATAGCAACCTTTCCAGGACATAGACATGTCTTATATTGGCAGAAAGCTTAAATTCTTATTAATCTAACTGCACTGTCCAATTTACAGTAGATATTACAATGAATAAATACCATGCTATTATTTGAGGAGAGTGCACAACAACAAAAAACGTATCACGGCAACTGGTTTGATACATTCACCTCTGAAGGTAAATAATGTACTTACATTCAGTAATCTTGCTCTGATGTGTCAACCTGAGGGTACCAGAGATAAAATGCAGCATAGTTTTCTTTGATAAAATCCATTTTTATATTCAAATGTAGGAACTGGGTTCTACAGTTTGAACCCTTGCTGTCTCTGGCTCCACACCCACCCCGCCAGGCCATCTAGATGTGTGGAAGTTAGTGTATAAGTTAATGATCCGTCATGTGTGACATTCCTGGGAGTGTGTAAACTTACATTTTGTATTACCGTATAATTTTTGTATGTTCTCTATAGTTATGTACTTGAAAATATATCACTTGGCCAATTCGGCACATTTGGGCAGACTTAGTCCAGTATTGCAATGCATCACTGGATCAATCTGAAACTTTGCACTCACACTGATGCCATCTAGTGGCCAAAATCTAAATTGCGCCTAAACTGCAATATTATATTGTGGCCTTTCTCTTGCATTTCAAAGATGATGGAACAAAAAAATTGAAAATGCATGTTCTTTTGTTTATCTTTTATCTTTTACCAGATCTAATGTGTTATATTCTCCTACATTAATTTCATATTTCCACAAACTTTAAAGTGTTTCCTTTCAAATGGTATCAAGAATATGCATATCCTTGCTTCAGGTCCTGAGCTACAGGCAGTTAGATTTGGGTATGTCATTTTAGGCGAAAATTGAAAAAAAGGGTCCAATCCTTAAGAGGTTAACCTAAATTGCTTTTGTTTTAGAGATGAGTACTGAATTGCATGGCCTCTAAAGGCACATTTAAAAGTGTCCCATGCAATAAGGGGATATGCTGTACCTATGTTATGTCGGAAAAATTCAGTTCCTAGTTAAAAACAAGTTATGATCCATTACATTTCCAATATCCTCGCCCACGTGGAAATTCAGTAAGTGTAATGTATATGCCAATTATCTGATGGTCCGACCGCATTCTGTCCCCTATCAGCACTTTTTAAACTTTTGGTACCAACGAAAATTACATAAGGTAGAAGTCCAGCCGACTAGCTTGATAGAGTCTCCGCCATGTATATCTCACCAGGTCAGGATATTTAAGCCTCCATATATCCACTAGTTCTAATGTATCCATGACATTCATGATTTCATTAAGAGCATGAGGGTGATAGTTTGTAGTCTGATTTCCTTTAAGGTCAATTGAGCTATTTAAAACAGTATTATAATCTCCCACCATAATAATAGAGTCATGTATTGCTTGCAGGGTTGATAATTTATTATATATATTTTCAAAAAACATTCATCATCATTATTTGGTCCGTAAAGGTTATGTGAGCCATATCTTTTTATGGTCCAATAACATATTTTAAATCATCTGTTTGGACAATTTGCACCTTCGGATCAAAATTACTATTAATTAATATCATCACCCCATTTTTGTTTCTTTGCCCATGGGAGAAGTATATTTGCCCCCCCCCCCCCCCCCCCCCCCCATTCCCTTTTCCACACAACTTCATCTAGAATTGTTGAATGAGTTTCCTGTGAACAATAGATATTATATTCCTTCTCTTTGAGACATGTCAATATTGTTCTTCTTTTGATATTATCAGCTAAGCCATTACAATTATAACTGGCTATACTTATTTCACCTCTTACCATAATGAGATACAAGTTTCAATTCTATTTATCATTATATATGTTTGTAAATTTACCAATAAAAAGTACCATAGTGATTGAGTGTCCATATAGCTGTACCATGATATTTGCATTGCTACCAAGTAACCCTCTAATTGTTCTCCTCTAATTCCCCCGCTAAAGCCCCTCCCCATCCCAAGTTGAGCCATCATCCCAGTGATCAGCATCCCACCCACGTCCCTCCGGATCCCTAAGGCCCCGAGAGGCCAGGACCCATCCATCGAAAACAGCACACAGTCCACCCACAAAACAGAAGCAGGTTAACCGCCAAAAGCATTTCCAATGCTCTCACCTTAATTTGATAGACCTATGTCAAGTCCTAGGTGATGGAGATCAGATCCACCCTCTTCACCTGAGACACAAACACTCTGGTCCCCCGTTGAAACCATTTCCCCAAGCATCTCCGTGCAGTCACACCTTTGATTATTTTGTGCCACCAGGGCCACAATACTATGCCCCTTCTCTGATTGTCAGAGTGTGACCCCCTCCCCATGGGTCACTGCAGCCAGTGTTGCCAGCACTGCCGCTACCTGGGTGGGGGTACCCCACCGGAATCCCCACCGGCTAGGTAAAAGGTCGCGTTTTCTCTTGGAGATTGATTCTCCTCGTTTATCTTCCGTCATGTTTGGGTGTTGCGTGTTGTTGTAATATTTGTCGATACATTTCTCTAGCCTTATGATTTGTTTTGTGTTATTATCCAGATTGAAAGTCATTACCCACGAGTATATGAAGTGCTAATATTTAGTCTAACTTTCTGATATTGAATATTACGTTTTTATCTTGAGGTGATTCGCACCGCTGTGTGTTCAATACTGGTAAGGTCTTGTTAGCATTTACTCAACAGCCCTCACAGCAGTACAGCGGAAATACTTGTCCAGTTATTACAAACCATAATTATTATTTTTTTTATGATGGCCAGCCCACCTCTGTTGGCTCTTACATCGCTCAGCCAGGTAATTATATTATTGTGCTTTGGGGCATTCAGGGAAAGGTGGGTGGAAATGAGAGAGAGAGAGAGAGAGAGAGAGAGAGAGAGAGAGAGAGAGAGAGAGAGAGAGAGAGAGAGAGAGAGAGAGAGAGAGAGAGAGATCCTAGAGATGAGAGAGACTCGAGATAGATCTCTCTCTCTCTCTCGATCCTCTCGAGAGTCCTAGTAGAGAGAGAGAGAGAATAAAGTCTCCCAAATTCTGATTCCAATATCATGGCCCTCAGTAATCTAGTGGCATGGCTAATTTCTAATGCGCCCAGTTACCTTTTAGAGGCCATTAGAGTTAATGTAGTATTATGGTGAGGCTTTGCTACAGTAGATAATTCCAAGATCCAAACGGCAACATGGGAGAGAGGAGCGCCTAAGCATCAGTTGAAGAAACAGAGGGGAACAGAGAACAGGAGTGAGATGGTGAGCAATAAAACAAAGGAGATTGACAGAGAACAGAGAACAGACAATAGAGATCGGAGAACGGAGATCGGAGAACAGAGAACAGAGAACAGAGAACAGACAACAGAGATCGGAAAACGGAGATCGGAGAACATAGAACAGAGATCAGAGAATGGAGAACGGAGAACAGAGATTGGAGAACAGAGAACAGAGAACAGAGAACAGAGAACATAGAACAGAGATCAGAGAATGGAGAACGGAGAACAGAGATTAGAGATTGGAGAACAGAGAACAGAGAACAGAGATCAGAGATCAGAGAACAGAGATCAGAGAACAGAGAACAGAGAACAGAGATCAGAGATCAGAGATCAGAGAACAGAGAACAGAGAACAGAGAACAGAGAACAGCAGATTGACAGAGAGAGAAAGAAAGGAGAAACTAAATGAGGCAGTGAGACTAGGTAGTAAAACAGGGAGGTTAAATAAAGAGTTAATGATATACTAGGTAGTAAAACAGGGAGTTTAAATAAAGAGTTAATGATATACTAGGTAGTAAAACAGGGAGTTTAAATAAAGAGTTAATGATATACTAGGTATTCTCTGCCTGAAGTCTTCTTCATTGATGCTTATGTATAATAACTAGGTAATTGTTGCTTACTGTTACTACCTCGGGCTCGTGCGGTGGAGGAGATCTTCGTGGGCTATACTCAGCCTTGTCTCAGGGTAGTAAATTGGTGGTCTGTTCAAATCCCTCTAGTGGTGTGGGGGCTGTGCTTTGGCAAAATGGGTGGGGTTATATATTTAAGTATGCTCCCTCTAATTCTCTCTCTCTCCCTCTCTCCCTCCCCTCACGGAGGACCTGAGCCCTAGGACCATGTCTCAGGACTACCTGGCCTGATGACTCCTGGCTGTCCCCAGTCCACCTGGTCATGCTGCTGCTCCAGTTTCCACTCTTCTGCATGCGGCTATGGAACCCTGACCTTGTTCACCGGACGTGGTACCTTGTCCAGGACCTGCTGTTTTCGACTCTCTCTCTCTCTCTCTCTCTCTCTACCGCACTTGCTGTCTCGACCTCTGAATGCTCGGCTATGAAAAGCCAATTGACATTTACTCCTGAGTTACTGCCCTGTTGCACCCTTAACAACCACTGTGATTATTTGACCCTGCTTGTCATCTATGAACGTCTGAACATCTTGAAGAACCATCTGGCCTTAAATGGCCATGTACTCTTATAATCTCCACCCAGCACAGCTATAAGAGGACTGGCCACCCCTCAGAGCCTGGTTCCTCTCTAGGTTTCTTCCTAGGTTCCTACCTTTCTAGCCACCATGCTTCTACATCTGCATTGCTTGCTGTTTGGGGTTTTAGGCTGGGTTTCCGTATAGCACTTTGTGACAACTGCTGATGTAAAAAGGGCTTTATAAACACATTTGATTGATTGATGCTTACTGTATAGTAACTAGCTCATTGACATTACTGTATAATAACTAGCTCATTGACATTACTGTATAATAACTAGCTCATTGATGCTTACTGTATAATAACTAGCTCATTGACATTACTGTATAATAACTAGCTCATTGATGCTTACTGTATAATAAAAAGCTCATTGATGCTTACTGTATATTAACCAGCTCATTGATATTACTGTATAATAACTAGCTCATTGATGTTTACTGTATAATTACTAGCTCATTGATGTTTACTGTATAATAATGAGCTCATTGATGCTTACTGTATAATAACTAGCTCATTGACATTACTGTAAAATAACTAGCTCATTGATGCTTACTGTATAATAACTAGCTCATTGACATTACTGTATAATAACTAGCTCATTGACATTACTGTATAATAACTAGCTCATTGATGTTTACTGTATAATAACTAGCTCATTGATGTTTACTGTATAATAACTAGCTCATTGACATTAGTGTATAATAAGTAACTCATTGATGCTTACTGTATAATAACTAGCTCATTGATGTTTACTGTATAATAACTAGCTCATTGTTGTTTACTGTATAATAACTAGCTAATTTTTGCTTACTGTATAATAACTAGCTCATTGACATTACTGTATAATAACTAGCTCATTGATGTTTACTGTATAATAACTAGCTCATTGATGTTTACTGTATAATAACTAGCTCATTGATGTTTACTGTATAATAACTAGCTCATTGATGCTTACTGTATAATAACTAGCTCATTGACATTACTGTGTAGTAACTAGCTCATTGAAGCTTACTGTATAATAACTAGCTCATTGATGCTTACTGTATAATAACTAGCTCATTGACATTACTGTATAATAACGAGCTCATTGATGCTTACTGTATAATAACTAGCTCATTGACATTACTGTATAATAACTAGCTCATTGACATTACTGTATAATAACTAGCTCATTGATGCTTACTGTATAATAACTAGCTCATTGACATTACTGTATAATAACTAGTTCATTGATGCTTACTGTATAATAACTAGCTCATTGATGTTTACTCTATAATAACTAGCTCATTGACATTACTGTATAATAACTAGCTCATTGATGCTTACTGTATAATAACTAGCTCATTGATGCTTACTGTATAATAACTAGATCATTGATGCTTACTGTATAATAACTAGCTCATTGATGCTTACTCTATAATAACTAGCTCATTGATGCTTACTGTATAATAACTAGATCATTGATGCTTACTGTATAATAACTAGCTCATTGATGCTTACTGTATAATAACTAGCTCATTGATGTTTACTGTATAATAACTAGCTCATTGATGTTTACTGTATAATAACTAGCTCATTGACATTACTGTATAATAACTAGCTCATTGACATTACTGTATAATAACTAGCTCATTGATGTTTACTGTATAATAACTAGCTCATTGATGCTTACTGTATAATAACTAGCTCATTGATGTTTACTGTATAATAACTAGCTCATTGACATTACTGTATAATAACTAGCTCATTGATGTTTACTGTATAATAACTAGCTCATTGATGTTTACTGTATAATAACTAGCTCATTGATGTTTACTGTATAATAACTAGCTCATTGATGCTTACTGTATAATAACTAGCTCATTGATACTTACTGTATAATAACTAGCTCATTGATGTTTACTGTATAATAACTAGCTCATTGATGTTTACTGTATAATAACTAGCTCATTGATGTTTACTGTATAATAACTAGCTCATTGATGTTTACTGTATAATAACTAGCTCATTGATGTTTACTGTATAACAACTAGCTCATTGATGCTTACTGTATAATAACTAGCTCATTGATGCTTACTGTATAATAACTAGCTCATTGACATTTTTATTGGTATTAAAGGATCAATGTAGCCGTTTTTATTTCAATGTCAAATAATTTCTGGGTAAAAGGTTAATGTGATTGTTTTCAATCAAAATGGTCAAAAATAAACAAAAATAGCTTCTTAGATAGAGCAATTTCTCAAGCAATAATTTTTGCTAGGACTGTCTGGGAGTGGTCTGTGGGGAAGGAAAACTGAAAACTGGCTGTTATTGGGAGAGAGGTTTGTAACTCTCTTTCTTATTTGTGTATTAACTAATTTGGTGATATCAACAGTCAAGCCAAAACTCTAGCCCACCAAAACAGGCTGAAATTACAGTGGGTCTTTTCAAACAGCTCATAATTTTTGCAATTTCACAGGTTCTGTTTACGTTGGTACTAAATAACTAGTGGTCGAGGTTCTGTTTGTGTTGGTATTTAATGAGTGAAAGTATTCAGAACCCTTGACTTTTTCTACATTTTGTTACGTTACAGCCTTATTCTAAAATGGATCAAACTATTTTTAAAATCCTCAGCAATCTACACACAATACCCCATAATGATAAAGAGAAAACAGGTTTTAGAAATGTTTTTTAAATAAGTATTCAGACCCTTTGCTATGAGACTTGAAATTGAGCTCAGGTGCATCCTGTTTCCATTGATCATCCTTGAGATGTTTCTATAACTTGATTGGAGTTCACCTGTGGTAAATCCAATTGATTGGATATGATTTGAAAAGGCACACACCTGTATATATAAGGTCCCACAGTTGACAGTGCTTGTCAGAGCAAAAACCAAGCCATGAGGTCGAAGGAATTGTCCGTAGAGCTCTGAGACAGGATTGTGTTGAGTCACAAAACATTTCTGCTGCATTGAAGGTCCCCAAGAACACAGTGGCCTCTATCATTCTTAAATGGAAGCAGTTTGGAACCACCAAGACTCTTCCTAGAGCTGGCCACCCGGCCAAACTGAGCAATCATGGGCGAAGGGCCTTGGTCACGGAGGTGACCAAGCACTCAATGGTCACTCTGACAGAGCTCTAGAGTTCCTCTGTGGAGTTGGGAGAACCTTCCAGAAGGACAACCATCTCTGCAGCACTCCACCAATCAGGCCTTTATGGTAGAGTGGCCAGACGGAAGCCACTCCTCAGTAAAAGGCACATGACAGCCCGCTTGGAGTTTGCAAAATGGCACCTAAAGACTCTCAGACCATAAGAAACAAGATTCTCTGGTCTGATGAAACCAAGATTGAACTCTTTGGCCTGAATGCCAAGCATCACATCTGGAGGAAACCTGGCACCATCCCTACGGTGAAGCATAGTGGTGGCAGCATCATGCTGTGGGGATGTTTTTCAGCGGCACGGACTGGGAGACTAGTCAGGATCGAGCAAAAGATGAACAGAGAAAAGTAAAGAGAGATCCTTGATAAAAACCTGCTCCAGTGCGCTCAGGACCTCAGACTGGGGCAAATATTCAACTTCCAACAGGACAACAACCCTAAGCACACAGCCAAGACAATGCAAGAGTGGCTTCGGGACAAGTCTCTGAATGTCCTTGAGTGGCCCAGCCAGAGTCCGGACTTGAACCCGATCGAACATCTTAGGAGAGAACTGAATATAGCTGTGCAGCGACGTTCCCCATCCAACCTGAAAGAGCTTGAGTTGATCTGCAGAGAAGAATGGGAGAAACTCCCCAAATACAGGTGTGCCAAGCTTGTAGTGTCATACCCAAGTAGACTTGATGCTTTAATCGCTGCCGAAGGTGCTTCAACAAAGTACTGAGTAAAGGGTCTGAAAACGTATGTAAATGTGATATTTCAGTTTATTTTATTTTAATAAATTAGCAACAAAAAATATCTAAAAAACAGTTTTTGCTTTGTCATTATGGGGTATTGTTTGTAGATTGATGAGAAAAAAACAACAACAATTTAATCAATTTTAGAATAAGGCTGTAACGTAACAAAATGTGGAAAAAGTCAAATGGTCTGAATACTTTCCCAAGGCACTGTTGTGGACACCCTATTCTCTATGACCCATGACCCTAGTAAAACAAACTACTATATACAGTATGTGTCTGGCCTTGCTGCCTGATGCTTGTTGAAAATAATGTAAACTCGCTCACATTTTCACATATTGTATGAATCCAACTGATCTTTAAATTGCAGTCCCATTTTCAGGATGGATAAAAAATGAATGGTTTCTATTTGAATGACTCTGTATGTTTACATGCATTTCTAAAAGAATGTTGACCATTGCTAGACAATCGTTTTCACGCCTTGCCATAGATTTTCAAAAACTGTAACTCGGCAACTCAGGAACATTCTCTGTCGTCTTGGTAACCAACTCCAGTGTAGATTTGGCCTTTGTGTTTTAAGTTATTGTCCTGCTGAAAGGTGAATTCATCTCCCAGTGTCCGGTGGAAAGCAGACTGAACCAGGTTTTCCTCTTGGTTTTTTGCCTGTGCTTAGCTCTATTCCGTTTCATTTTTTATCCTGAAAAACTGCCCAGTTCTTAACGATTACAAGCATTTGCGTAACATGATGCAGCCACCACTATCTTTGAAAATATGGAGCGTGTTACTCAGTAATGTGTTGTATTGGATTTTCACCAAACATAACACTTTGTATTCAGGTCAAAAAGTTAATTGCTTTGCCACATTTTTGTGCAGTATTACTTTAGTGCCTTGTTGCAAACAGGATGCATGTTTTGGAATATTTATATTCTGTACAGGCATCCTTCTTTTCACTCTGTCATTTAGGTTGTTTTCTGGAGTAACCACAATGTTGTCGATCCATCCTCAGTTTTCTCCTATCACAGCCATTCAACTCTGTAACTGTTTTAAAGTCACCATTGGCCTCATGGTGAAATCCCTGAGCGGTTTCCTTCCTGTCCGGCAAATGAGTTAGAAGGGACGCCTGTATCTTTGTAGTGACTGGGTGTATTGATACACCATCCAAAGTGTAATTAACAACTTCACCATGCTTAAAGGGATATCCGATGTCTGCTTTTATTATTCCAGAGATTACGTAGTCATAACAAAATATGGGTTATACGCTATTATTGCACACAGAGTGAGTCCATGTAACTTATTATGTGACTTGTTGAGCACATTTTTACTCCTGAACTTATTTAGGCTTGCCATAACAAAGGGGTTGAATACTTATTGACTCAAGACATTTCATTTTTTTCATTATTAATTAATTTGTAAAAATGTCCAAAAACATCATTCCACTTTGACATTATAATAATAATAATAATAATAAGCCATTTAGCAGACGCTTTTATCCAAAGCGACTTACAGTCATGCGTGCATACATTTTTGTGTATGGGTGGTCCCGGGGATCGAACCCACTACCTTGGCGTTACAAGCACCGTGCTCTACCAGCTGAGCTACAGAGGACCACATGGGGTATTATGGGGTATTGAGTGAAAACCAGTGAGAAAAAAAATCTAAATGTAATACATTTTCAATTCAGGCTGTAATACAACAACATTCTGAAGGGACTAGGGAATATGGTGCCATTTGGGACGTATTCATAACCATTATGGTCTTATTATCCTAATTGTTTGGTCTAGTGCTTGGTTGGTATTCCTGTGGGACATACACTGTATACCCTGTATACTTCTAATCTACAAATATACCCTGAGAGCAATTACACTGATTGGAGGAGACAAAAAAGATAAAGGGAAGAGGGCTAGGAGAAGGGGAGAGGAGAACTATATAGGGAGAGGAGAGAGAGCAAAGACTATAGAGCGAGAGAGATAGCTAGATCTAGAGAGAGAGAGAGAGCGAAAAGAGAGGAGAGTAAATCTATCAAGAGATAGAAGAGAGCTAGAGAGAGACTATCTCTCTAGCATCGATCTCTCTCGCTCTCTCCTCTCTCTCTCGCTCGTCCTCTACTCTCTCTCTCTTCTAACTCCTCTCTCGCTCACCTCTCTTCCCCTCCTCTCTTTCCCCCCCTCCCCGCCGTTCTCCCTATCCCGGGTCGATTTTCTGGTTCCCGGGTTTTATGTTTGGCAGCGGTCTGTGCTCCCTTCCCTTTTTCTCTCTCTCTCTTCCTCTCTTCGGGTCCCTCCTCTGCTCTCTCTTTCGCTTTTTTCGCGGTTTCTCTCCGCATGCCCTCTGCTTCCTCTCTCTCTCCTCTCACTCCGCCCTCTCTCCTCGCTCCCCGCCTGCTCCGCCCCCTTCTTCCCCTCCTCCTCTCTCGTCCCCCGCCCCGCCCCTCTCTCGCCCTCCCTTCCCCTCTCCTCTCCCTCTCCCCTTCTCTCCCCGGTCTCCCTCCCTCCCCCTTACGTTCCCCTTTTCTTTCCTCTCTTTTCCCTTTTTCCCCCCGCTCTTCCCCTTCCTCTCTTCCTTTTTTCTCGCGGTTTGGGGGGCGCCTTTCGGGTTTTTTCCCTCCTTCCCCTCTTTTCCCCTTTCCTCCCTCTCTCTCTCTCTCTCGCCTCCTCCTCCGTGCGGAAGAGGAAGGAGACATTTTCCCCTCGTTCAGAATCCCAAAAAAAATTTAAAAAAAAAAAACAAATTTTGAAAAACTTACCTATCTACTGGGGGAAAAAAACCCCAGTGTGCCACACACTCAGATTTGGGGGCCTGTTGCACAAAAAAAGGACAAAACCGGGGAAAAAAAAAAAAAAAACCATTGTAAACAAAACCCATATTTTAGTTTTTTATTTCCCCTTTTTTTATTTAAAATTTTTCAATTTTAACAAAAACGTATATTGCATAATATCCCCCGCTCGCTGGTTTTCCGGTGTAGGCCTATTATAATACACATTTGTTCTAAATGACCTTGCCCTTAAAAAAAGGTTTAAAAAAAAATAAAAAATGTTAAATTTTACGTTTTTTTTTTTCCCATGGGCCAATAAAGCCCCCCTTTAAATTTAATTGAAATTGGAAAAAGTGAAAGAGAGAGAGAAAAAAAAAATAGAAGAGAGGTTTGGGAAAAGGGAAAAGGAATGGCCCGTTTTTTGGGGTAAAAAATTTAATTAAAAACAAGTCAAACTGAGCAGTCAGTAAGCAATGAGAAACATTGCTGGAATTGGGGAACTGCCGGTCATTCGCTGTTGAACAAGCAAGAATTATGTGTGAGAAAAGTCCGCCAAACATTACCCCTACACAGAAACATTAGAAAGATCTATCTCTTATTATTACATACCCAACAATAACATTTATTTTCAAGCAACAGATATAGTGTGATTCCCCTGATCCAAAGTAGACACCATTTCATTAAGGAGCATTTCATAATATTACTGCTGTCTCTAAGTGTGTCCAACAGGGATGGTGATGTGGCTCGACACAGTATCAAGCTGCATTAACTCTGCTTAGGAGCAGAGTGGATGCTATGCACAGAGTGGATGCTATGCACACTTTTAACGGGAGAGAGCATCCCAAATAGCATCCTATTCCTTACGTAGTGCACTACCTTTGACCCTATGGTCAGAAGTAGTGTGCTACATACCGTATGGAATAGCGTGCCATTTGGGATACACTCAAGAGACACAGAGACCAGAGTTGAGTTATGCGAATGAGATGGAGAGATGGAGATTGAGAGATGGAGAGAGAGAGAGAGAGAGCGAGTGATGTAGATAGAGAGATGCAGATATAGAGAGAGAGAGATATTGAGAGAGATCGAGAGAGATAGGAGGAGATTGAGCTCGATATCTATTATAGCTAGAGACCTCCTCGCTATCTAACGCAGAGAGCGATCGCGAGAGCGAATAGACTCGATCGAGACTATAGAGATCGATAGATCACAGCTAGCTCTCTCTGCGAGAGGAGACGCACGAGATCTCGCTTGATGTTCCCAGGCCATTACCGTGACACGGCTCTAAGTAGGCCGATATAATGGATAATAGAAGGAGATGGCTTTAAAGACGTCACAGCATTAAATGAATGTGATTATTGTGGACGGTCACATTCTCTCTCGGGTGAAGAATCTGACTATTCGTGTCACTGGTAAATATGACACAGTGGGCACTAAAGGAGATTGAGTCGAGGTGGTTGAGGAAAACCCCTGCTAGAGTGTCTGTCCTACAGTATATGTCCTACGGTAAATATCCTATAGTAAATATCCTACAGTATATATCCTACAGTATATGTCCTACAGTATATGTCCTACAGTATATATCCTACAGTATATGTCCTACAGTATATGTTCTACAGTATATATCCTACAGTATATGTCCTACAGTATATGTCCTACAGTATATATCCTACAGTATATGTCCTACAGTATATGTCCTACAGTATATGTCCTACAGTATATGTTCTACAGTATATATCCTACAGTATATGTCCTACAGTATATATCCTACAGTATATATCCTACAGTATATGTCCTACAGTATATGTATACAGTATATGTCCTACAGTATATGTCCTACAGTTATATCCTACAGTATATGTTCTATAGTATATATCCTACAGTATATGTCCTACAGTATATGTTCTACAGTATATATCCTACTTTATATGTCCTACAGTATATATCCTACAGTATATATCCTACAGTATATGTCCTACAGTATATATCCTACAGTATATGTCCTACAGTATATGTCCTACAGTATATGTCCTACAGTATATATCCTACAGTATATGTCCTACAGTATATGTATACAGTATATGTCCTACAGTATATATCCTACAGTATATATCCTACAGTATATGTCCTACAGTATATGTCCTACAGTATATGTATACAGTATATATTCTACAGTATATGTCCTAAAGTTTATATCCTACAGTATATGTCCTACAGTATATGTTCTACAGTATATGTCCTACAGTATATGTCCTACAGTATATGTCCTACAGTTTATATCCTACAGTATATGTCCTACAGTATATGTATACAGTATATATTCTACAGTATATGTCATAAAGTTTATATCCTACAGTATATGTCCTACAGTATATATCCTACAGTATATGTCCTACAGTATATGTCCTACAGTATATGTCCTACAGTTTAGATCCTACAGTATATGTCCTACAGTATATGTATACAGTATATATTCTACAGTATATGTCCTAAAGTTTATATCCTACAGTATATGTCCTACAGTATATGTATACAGTATATATTCTACAGTATATGTCCTAAAGTTTATGTCCTACAGTAAATATCCTACAGTATATATTCTACAGTATATATCCTACAGTATATGTCCTACAGTATATATCCTACAGTATATATCCTACAGTATATATCCTACAGTATATGTCCTACAGTATATGTCCTACAGTATATGTCCTACAGTATATGTCCTACAGTATATATCCTACAGTATATATCCTACAGTATATGTCCTACAGTATATATCCTACAGTAAATATCCTACAGTAAATATCCTACAGTATATGTCCTACAGTATATCCTACAGTATATATCCTACAGTATATAGTCCTACAGTAATCCTACAGTATATCCTACAGTATATGTCTACGTATATCTACAGTATATATCCTACAGTATATGTCCTACAGTATATCCTACAGTATATCCTACAGTAATATCCTACAGTAGATCCTACAGTATATCCTACAGTATATGTCCTACAGTATATCCTACAGATTATCCTACAGTATAGTCCTACAGTATATCCTACAGTATATATCCTACAGTAATATCCTACAGTATATATCCTACAGTATATATCCTACAGTATATGTCCTACAGTATATGTCCTACAGTATATATCCTACAGTATATATCCTACAGTATATATCCTACAGTATATGTCCTACAGTATATGTCCTACAGTATATATCCTACAGTATATATCCTACAGTATATATCCTACAGTATATATCCTACAGTATATGTCCTACAGTAATTCCTACAGTATATATCCTACAGTATATATCCTACAGTATATGATCCTACAGTATATATCCTACAGTATATTCCTACAGTAATGTCCTACAGTATTATCCTACAGTATATATCCTACAGTATATGTCCTACAGTATTACATATAATCCTACAGTATATATCCTACAGTATATGTATAACAGTTAAGTTATCAGTATATGTCCTACAGTATATATCCTACAGTATATGTCTACAGTTAAAGTCCTACAGTATATGTCCTACAGTATATATCCTACAGTATTTATACCAGTATAAGTCCTACAGTATATGTCCTACAGTATATATCCTACAGTATATGTATACAGTATAAGTCCTACAGTATATGTCCTACAGTATATATCCTACAGTATATATCCTACAGTATATATCCTACAGTATATATCCTACAGTATATGTCCTACAGTATATATCCTACAGTATATATCCTACAGTATATGTCCTACAGTATATATCCTACAGTATATATCCTACAGTATATGTCCTACAGTATATCCTACAGTATATATCCTACAGTATATGTCCTACAGTATATCCTACAGTATATATCCTACAGTATATATCCTACAGTATATGTATACAGTATAAGTCCTACAGTATATGTCCTACAGTATATATCCTACAGTATATGTATACAGTATTAGTCCTACAGTATATGTCCTACAGTATATATCCTACAGTATATGTATACAGTATAAGTCCTACAGTATATGTCCTACAGTATATATCCTACAGTATATGTATACAGTATAAGTCCTACAGTATATGTCCTACAGTATATATCCTACAGTATATGTATACAGTATAAGTCCTACAGTATATGTCCTACAGTATATATTCTACAGTATATGTATACAGTATAAGTCCTACAGTATATGTCCTAGAGTATATATCCTACAGTATATGTCCTACAGTATATATTCTACAGTATATGTTCTACAGTACAGTTCTACTGACTCCTTTAGTGCTTTAATATTTAATCATTTCTATCCTCCAAATTCATATTCATTATATAAATAGGCCTGTTTAATTTTGTCTGGCTTGCCGTTCCAAATAAAGTGGAATATTTTTTTGCTCATATCATTTAAAAAAACAAGTCGTTAGGTGTAGGCAGGGCCATAAGTAAATAAGGTAAACTAGGATATTACTAAATAATTAATCAGGTAGATTTTTCCCAAATGTCCATGGTAGCAAAATCGTATCTAATTTGGCTAACGTTCTATTGAAAAGTTTTTTTTTTTTTTTTTTCACCTTTATTTAACCAGGTAAGCCAGTTGAGAACAAGTTCTCATTTACAACTGCGACCTGGCCAAGATAAAGCATAGCAGTGCGATAAAAACAACACAATATATAGTACTGAGATAATTTCTTTCTTTCGGGACTATGTCCACTTCACCGGCGGATATTTTTTGGATAAACTACGCCGTAATGTAAAAGAAGTATTTTCTTTTTGATCCAATATATAATATGGTGCATTTACCATAATTCGGTTTTAATCCAGACAGTTTGGAAAAAGTATCTAAATCCTATATGAGGCTGTACAGGGATCCAAATTGCGAATGTAAAAGAAGACATGAATCGTCAGTGTACAATGACACCTTTGTTTTTAAGTACTGTATTTCTAATCCCTTGACATTATTGTTGGATCTGATTTTAATAGCTAACATTTCGATGGCCATATTAAATAGATATGCCGATGGTGGACAGCCTTGTTTTACTCCTCTTGACAGTTTAAAACTTTCTGAGAAGTAGCCATTATTTACTATTTTACAACTGGGGTTACTATACATATATCTAACCAATTGTATAAAATATTCTCTAAAATTAAAATAGTCCAGGCATTTATAAATAAATTATAGTCATACTTTATCAAAGGTATTTTCAAAATTAGCTATGAACTCTTAATTGTGTTCTATTGTTTCCAGTACTTATATTATCTCCAATGTATCACACGTGTAAAACACCTGTCTAATTAGGATAAATAATATCCAACAATAAGTTTCTCCTCTGTAATGTGGTCTTCACATGAGTCTTTGTGTACAGCTGTTAATTACATTATATAATATTAACACTATTAATAGAAACAACAAATACAATTAACTTCATTAGTGGAGATGAGGAGACTGAAATGAAAACATATGCTTATACTTTACTTACTCTTTCAAAATATAGTTTGCTGAATCATGGGTGACTCCGTAATTTGTAACAAGTTTCAGTAAAATATTTTTGGTAGCATTTCTATGTTGAAGATTATAAAATCAGTTAGTGCATTTTTCCCCATATTCCATTCAGTTAGTTTTATTTGTTATTTTCCAGTTCTTTTAGTTTTTCCTCCAACGTATTACGTCCCTCTCTGGGACAGTTCTTTTTGCTATCTATCTGTGCTGTTAGTCCCTCTATTTCCTTTGTTAATATTAACTTTTTTTGACCTAAATAGTTTTTGTTTTTTAAAGATGAGTATTGAATTGCATGTCCTCTAAAGGCACATTTAAAAGTGTCCCATACAATAAGGGGATCTGCTGTACCTATGTTATGTCGGAAAAAGTCAGTTCTAAATTATTCTGTCTTGGTTAAAAACAAGTGGTCATCCAGTAGGCTTTGATTAAATTTCCAATATCCTCGCCCACGTGACTTACTAACTTACTAACTGACTTACTAACTAACTAACTAACTAACTAACTAACTTACACACTTACTTACTTATTTATGAACTTACAAACATACTAATTAACTAACCTACTAACGTACTGACTTACTTGCTAACTTACTAACTAACTTACACACTTACTTACTAATTTACGAACTTACAAACTTACAAACATACTACTTACTAACTAACTAACTAACTTACTAACTAACTAACTAACTAACTAACTAACTAACTAACTAACTAACTAACTAACTAACTAACTAACTAACTAACTAACTACCTAACTAACTAACTAACTAAATAAATAATTTAATAACTTACTTTCATACTTAATTACTAACTAACTTATTACCTAATTTACGTACTTATGTACTTACTAACTCAATCCTCTTTATTCCTATGTGGAACAAGAGAGTACCACGACGGTCGATGTTGTGTTTTCGGGAATGGATTTCCATGTCAAAGTTTGATGATGTCACCATCACGTATTATAATGTCTGTTGATTTCACCATCACGTGTTATAGTGTCTGATGATGTCACCATCACGTATTATAGTGTCTGATGATGTCACCATCACGTATTATAGTGTCTGATGATGTCACCATCACGTATTATAGTGTCTGATGATATCACCATCACGTATTATAGTGTCTGATGATGTCACCATCACATATTATAGTGTCTGATGATGTCACCATCACGTATTATAGTGTCTGATGATGTCACCATCACGTATTATAGTGTCTGATGATGTCACCATCACGTATTATAGTGTCTGATGATGTCACCATCACGTATTATAGTGTCTGATGATGTCACCATCACGTATTATAGTGTCTGATGATGTCACCATCATGTATTATAGTGTCTGATGATGTCACCATCACGTATTATAGTGTCTGATGATGTCACCATCACGTATTATAGTGTCTGATGATGTCACCATCACGTATTATAGTGTCTGATGATGTCACCATCACGTATTATAGTGTCTGATGATGTCACCATCACGTATTATAGTGTCTGATGATGTCACCATCACGTATTATAGTGTCTGATGATGTCACCATCACGTATTATAGTGTCTGATGATGTCACCATCACGTATTATAGTGTCTGATGATGTCACCCATCATGTATTATAGTGTCTGATGATGTCACCATCATGTATTATAGTGTCTGATGATGTCACCATCACGTATTATAGTGTCTGATGATGTCACCATCACGTATTATAGTGTCTGATGATGTCACCATCACGTATTATAGTGTCTGATGATGTCACCATCACGTATTATAGTGTCTGATGATGTCACCATCACGTATTATAGTGTCTGATGATGTCACCATCACGTATTATAGTGTCTGATGATGTCACCATCACGTATTATAGTGTCTGATGATATCACCATCACGTATTACAGTGTCTGATGATGTCACCATCACATATTATAGTGTCTGATGATGTCACCATCACGTATTATAGTGTCTGATGATGTCACCATCACGTATTATAGTGTCTGATGATGTCACCATCACGTATTATAGTGTCTGATGATGTCACCATCACGTATTATAGTGTCTGATGATGTCACCATCATGTATTATAGTGTCTGATGATGTCACCATCACGTATTATAGTGTCTGATGATGTCACCATCACGTATTATAGTGTCTGATGATGTCACCATCACGTATTATAGTGTCTGATGATGTCACCATCACGTATTATAGTGTCTGATGATGTCACCATCACGTATTATAGTGTCTGATGATGTCACCATCACGTATTATAGTGTCTGATGATAGATGGTAGAATATGACCATCATGTATTATACACATGGTTCACAGATAGTGCTTGTTGATGACAGTATGGGTGTCCCAAATGGCACCCTATTCCCTATATAGTGCACTACTTTAGACCAGAGAATGGCACCCTATTCCCTATATAGTGCACTACTTTAGACCAGAGAATGGCACCCTATTCCCTATATAGTGTACTACTTTAGACCAGAGAATGGCACCCTATTCCCTATATAGTGCACTACTTTAGACCAGAGAATTACACCCTATTCCCTATATAGTGTACTACTTTAGACCAGAGAATGGCACCGTATTCCCTATATAGTGCACTACTTTAGACCAGAGAATGGCACCCTATTCCCTATATAGTGCACTACTTTAGACCAGAGAATGGCACCCTATTCCCTATATAGTGCACTACTTTAGACCAGAGAATGGCACCCTATTCCCTATATAGTGCACTACTTTAGACCAGAGAATGGCACCCTATTCCCTATATAGTGCACTACTTTAGACCAGAGAATGGCACCCTATTCCCTATATAGTGCACTACTTTAGACCAGAGAATGGCACCCTATTCCCTATGTAGTGCACTACTTTAGACCAGAGAATGGCACCCTACTCCCTATATAGTGCACTACTTTAGACCAGAGAATGGCACCCTATTCCCTATATAGTGCACTACTTTAGACCAGAGAATGGCACCCTATTCCCTATGTAGTGCACTGCTTTAGACCAGAGAATGGCACCCTATTCCCTATATAGTGCACTACTTTAGACCAGAGAATGGCACCCTACTCCCTATATAGTGCACTACTTTAGACCAGAGAATTACACCCTATTCCCTATATAGTGCACTACTTTAGACCAGAGAATGGCACCCTATTCCCTATATAGTGCACTACTTTAGACCAGAGAATGGCACCCTATTCCCTATATAGTGCACTACTTTAGACCAGAGAATGGCACCCTATTCCCTATGTAGTGCACTACTTTAGACCAGAGAATGGCACCCTATTCCCTATATAGTGCACTACTTTAGACCAGAGAATGGCACCCTATTCCCTATGTAGTGCACTGCTTTAGACCAGAGAATGGCACCCTATTCCCTATATAGTGCACTACTTTAGACCAGAGAATGGCACCCTACTCCCTATATAGTGCACTACTTTAGACCAGAGAATGGCACCCTATTCCCTATATAGTGCACTACATTAGACCAGAGAATGGCACCCTATTCCCTATATAGTGCACTACTTTAGACCAGAGAATGGCACCCTATTCCCTATATAGTGCACTACTTTAGACCAGAGAATGGCACCCTATTCCCTATGTAGTGCACTACTTTAGACCAGAGAATGGCACCCTATTCCCTATATAGTGCGCTACTTTAGACCAGAGAATGGCACCCTATTCCCTATATAGTGCACTACTTTAGACCAGAGAATGGCACCCTATTCCCTATATAGTGCACTACTTTAGACCAGAGAATGGCACCCTATTCCCTATATAGTGCACTACTTTAGACCAGAGAATGGCACCCTATTCCCTATATAGTGCACTACTTTAGACCAGAGAATGGCACCCTATTCCCTATATAGTGCACTACTTTAGACCAGAGAATGGCACCCTATTCCCTATGTAGTGCACTACTTTAGACCAGAGAATGGCACCCTACTCCCTATATAGTGCACTACTTTAGACCAGAGAATGGCACCCTATTCCCTATATAGTGCACTACTTTAGACCAGAGAATGGCACCCTATTCCCTATGAAGTGCACTGCTTTGACCAGAGAATGGCACCCTATTCCCTATATAGTGCACTACTTTAGACCAGAGAATGGCACCCTATTCCCTATATAGTGCACTACTTTAGACCAGAGAATGGCACCCTACTCCCTATATAGTGCACTACTTTAGACCAGAGAATGGCACCCTATTCCCTATATAGTGCACTACTTTAGACCAGAGAATGGCACCCTATTCCCTATATAGTGCACTACTTTAGACCAGAGAATGGCACCCTATTCCCTATATAGTGCACTACTTTAGACCAGAGAATGTCACCCTATTCCCTATATAGTGCACTACTTTAGACCAGAGAATGGCACCCTATTCCCTATATAGTGCACTACTTTAGACCAGAGAATGGCACCCTATTCCCTATATAGTGCACTACTTTAGACCAGAGAATGGCACCCTATTCCCTATATAGTGCACTACTTTAGACCAGAGAATGGCACCCTATTCCCTATGTAGTGCACTACTTTAGACCAGAGAATGGCACCCTATTCCCTATATAGTGCACTACTTTAGACCAGAGAATTGCACCCTATTCCCTATATAGTGCACTACTTTAGACCAGAGAATGGCACCCTATTCCCTATATAGTGCACTACTTTAGACCAGAGAATGGCACCCTATTCCCTATATAGTGCACTACTTTAGACCAGAGAATGGCACCCTATTCCCTATATAGTGCACTACTTTAGACCAGAGAATGGCACCCTATTCCCTATATAGTGCACTACTTTAGACCAGAGAATGGCACCATATTCCCTATATAGTGCACTACTTTTGACCAGAGAATGGCACCCTATTCCCTATATAGTGCACTACTTTTGACCAGAGAATGGCACCCTATTCCCTATATAGTGCACTACTTTAGACCAGAGAATGGCACCCTATTCCCTATATAGTGCACTACTTCAGACCAGAGAATGACACCCTATTCCCTATATAGTGCACTACTTTAGACCAGAGAATGGCACCCTATTCCCTATATAGTGCACTACTTTTGACCAGAGAATGGCACCCTATTCCCTATATAGTGCACTACTTTAGACCAGAGAATGGCACCCTATTCCCTATATAGTGCACTACTTTTGACCAGAGAATGGCACCCTATTCCCTTTATAGTGCACTACTTTAGACCAGAGAATGGCACCCTATTCCCTATATAGTGCACTACTTTAGACCAGAGAATGGCACCCTATTCCCTATATAGTGCACTACTTTAGACCAGAGAATGTCACCCTATTCCCTATATAGTGCACTACTTTAGACCAGAGAATGGCACCCTATTCCCTATATAGTGCACTACTTTAGACCAGAGAATGGCACCCTATTCCCTATATAGTGCACTACTTTAGACCAGAGAATGGCACCCTATTCCCTATATAGTGCACTACTTTAGACCAGAGAATGGCACCCTATTCCCTATGTAGTGCACTACTTTAGACCAGAGAATGGCACCCTATTCCCTATATAGTGCACTACTTTAGACCAGAGAATTGCACCCTATTCCCTATATAGTGCACTACTTTAGACCAGAGAATGGCACCCTATTCCCTATATAGTGCACTACTTTAGACCAGAGAATGGCACCCTATTCCCTATATAGTGCACTACTTTAGACCAGAGAATGGCACCCTATTCCCTATATAGTGCACTACTTTAGACCAGAGAATGGCACCCTATTCCCTATATAGTGCACTACTTTAGACCAGAGAATGGCACCATATTCCCTATATAGTGCACTACTTTTGACCAGAGAATGGCACCCTATTCCCTATATAGTGCACTACTTTTGACCAGAGAATGGCACCCTATTCCCTATATAGTGCACTACTTTAGACCAGAGAATGGCACCCTATTCCCTATATAGTGCACTACTTCAGACCAGAGAATGACACCCTATTCCCTATATAGTGCACTACTTTAGACCAGAGAATGGCACCCTATTCCCTATATAGTGCACTACTTTTGACCAGAGAATGGCACCCTATTCCCTATATAGTGCACTACTTTAGACCAGAGAATGGCACCCTATTCCCTATATAGTGCACTACTTTTGACCAGAGAATGGCACCCTATTCCCTTTATAGTGCACTACTTTAGACCAGAGAATGGCACCCTATTCCCTATATAGTGCACTACTTTAGACCAGAGAATGGCACCCTATTCCCTATGTAGTGCACTACTTTAGACCAGAGAATGGCACCCTATTCCCTATATAGTGCACTACTTTAGACCAGAGAATGGCACCCTATTCCCTATATAGTGCACTACTTTAGACCAGAGATTGGCACCCTATTCCCTATATAGTGCACTACTTTAGACCAGAGAATGGCACCCTATTCCCTATGTAGTGCACTACTTTAGACCAGAGAATGGCACCCTATTCCCTATATAGTGCACTACTTTAGACCAGAGAATGGCACCCTATTCCCTATATAGTGCACTACTTTAGACCAGAGAATGGCACCCTATTCCCTATATAGTGCACTACTTTAGACCAGAGAATGGCACCCTATTCCCTATATAGTGCACTACTTTAGACCAGAGAATGGCACCCTATTCCCTATATAGTGCACTACTTTAGACCAGAGAATGGCACCATATTCCCTATATAGTGCACTACTTTTGACCAGAGAATGGCACCCTATTCCCTATATAGTGCACTACTTTTGACCAGAGAATGGCACCCTATTCCCTATATAGTGCACTACTTTAGACCAGAGAATGGCACCCTATTCCCTATATAGTGCACTACTTCAGACCAGAGAATGACACCCTATTCCCTATATAGTGCACTACTTTAGACCAGAGAATGGCACCCTATTCCCTATATAGTGCACTACTTTTGATCAGAGAATGGCACCCTATTCCCTATATAGTGCACTACTTTAGACCAGAGAATGGCACCCTATTCCCTATATAGTGCACTACTTTTGACCAGAGAATGGCACCCTATTCCCTTTATAGTGCACTACTTTAGACCAGAGAATGGCACCCTATTCCCTATATAGTGCACTACTTTAGACCAGAGAATGGCACCCTATTCCCTATGTAGTGCACTACTTTAGACCAGAGAATGGCACCCTATTCCCTATATAGTGCACTACTTTAGACCAGAGAATGGCACCCTATTCCCTATATAGTGCACTACTTTAGACCAGAGATTGGCACCCTATTCCCTATATAGTGCACTACTTTAGACCAGAGAATGGCACCCTATTCCCTATGTAGTGCACTACTTTAGACCAGAGAATGGCACCCTATTCCCTATATAGTGCACTACTTTAGACCAGAGAATGGCACCCTATTCCCTATATAGTGCACTACTTTAGACCAGAGATTGGCACCATATTCCCTATATAGTGCACTATTTTAGACCAGAGAATGGCACCCTATTCCCTATATAGTGCACTACTTTAGACCAGAGAATGGCACCCTATTCCCTATATAGTGCACTACTTTAGACCAGAGAATGGCACCCTATTCCCTATATAGTGCACTACTTTTGACCACTATAAAGGGAATAGGGTGCCATTTGGGATGCAGTATAGGCTTCATGTTGTGATCATATGCACTGGCTGCAACGTCTGAATTCTGTGACATTTTGACATATTTTCTTTCTGAATTCATATGAATATTGATTAATATTACCCTCTATCCGCTAACATAACACATTTATGAAAACGCAATTACTCACATTATCCTGGTGAACCCAAAATAGATTTTTCTGCCTGACTATATTAAACAGTCAATCATGATCTCTTCTGTGTTTCTGTGTTTGTATTGTAAAATGGGCTCAACAAGCTATATAACATAACGGAGGACTATGTAGCAGCTACATTTTTACATTTACATTTACGTCATTTAGCAGACTACAGTCTTATCCACTTTACAATGTTTTTATTTTATTTTTTGGGGGGGGGGGGGGGGGGGGGGGGGGGGGGGTTGAAGGATTACTTTATCCTATCCCAGGTATTCCTTAAAGAGGTGGGGTTTCAAATGTCTCCGGAAGGTGGTGAGTGACTCCGCTGTCCTGGCGTCGTGAGGGAGCTTGTTCCACCATTGGGGTGCCAGAGCAGCGAACAGTTTTGACTGGGCTGAGCGGGAACTATGCTTCCGCAGAGGAAGGGGAGCCAGCAGGCCAGAGGTGGATGAACGCAATGCCCTCGTTTGGGTGTAGGGACTGATCAGAGCCTGAAGGTACAGAGTTGCCGTTCCCCTCACAGCTCCGTAGGCAAGCACCATGGTCTTGTAGCAGATGCGAGCTTCAACTGGAAGCCAGTGGAGTGTGCGGAGGAGCGGGGTGACGTGAGAGAACTTGGGAAGGTTGAACACCAGACGGGCTGCGGCATTCTGGATGAGTTGTAGGGGTTTAATGGCACAGGCCATAAATCTCGTTAGCATGGCCTAATACCACTCCTATATCCTTGGATTAGTCCCAGCTAAGTCTTCACTAAATAACACGTCAGATCAGTGATTACATAATATAGGAATGGCGGAATCAACGATGTACTTTTAAAGTTTAAAAAAAGGATCCTTGTCTCTACTGCCTGTCAAGCAGTGCCAGACAACTATCAATGTCGAGGTGTCATTGCAATGCCAGAAGAATCCCCAAAACACATTGCTCTTCGTCAGATTCTCCTGACGCGGTGTCTGAAATGGCGGGGAGGGACAGAGTTAGGTGTCATTAAGCCAGCGATTCACAAACAAGGGGTTCGGGACGCCATGTGGGGTCGCCTGATATGAAAATGAGATTGCGGGAGAATTTCCAAAATCCTGAAAAAATATATATATACGAAAACAATATATATTATAATATCGTCTTTGTATCTCAAAATCGTTGTCATGTGGTTAACCTTAACAATGTAAATGAAAATGATTAAAAATCTAAAAGATACAATTCAACGAGAGAGCACCTTTAGATCAAGGGAAAAGGCCACATTTAACCGTTGCACTTGAATCATTCCCAAGGTGAATGGCTAGGCTACGCTACGCTATGAAATCACACACTATTGCAGAGGCTTTGATATTATCGGACGCAATTTGAAATAGTTAAAACAATGTGTGGGGAGGCAGAGGCACAGAAACTCATACTATATCAATACCATTGTCAGAAAACACTGTACACAAATAATTGATGGTCAATCAACAGGAAACTGATTGAACGACTCAAAAAAACGCCCCCAGTTTATGCTCTCCAAATGGACGTTAGCTGTGAGGGCCGAGATGCCCATGCAATGACTTTTGTACCATATACATGTCGGGGGGGATGCTATTCACGAGGAAATGTTGTTCTGTCTCACGATTCCCGAGCATGAAACGGCACAGGGGATGTGGTGATATTGATGAAAAAAAGATTCCCATACGTATGGTCCTCTGTAGCTCAGCTGGTAGAGCACGGCGCTTGTAATGCCAGGTTAGTGGGTTCGATCCCGGGGACCAGCCATACGTAAAAATGTATGCATGCGTGACTGTAAGTCGCTTTGGATAAAAGCGTCTGCTAAATGGCATATTATTAATTATATTAATATGGGATCGAATGGTGGGTTTTGCACAGATGGTGCTTCATCTATGGCGGGACGGCGGACAGGCCTCTGCACTCTAGTTATGAATGCGTCTCCCTCTGCCATATAAACGCATTGTATGATACACTGAGAGCAACTAGTGGCAAAAGAACTGAGCACAGAACTCCGATATACTGCAGCAGGTAACTTTGATTGTAAACTACGTCAAACTACACCACCTGCGGTCACGCCTGTTCGCAAAACTATGTGGAGATATGGGATCAGAGCATGACAATGTTCTATTTCACTCAGAGGCTTGGTGGTTATCGAGGGGGAGTTAAGAGAGGAACCAAAACAGACTTGGTTGACTTTCTGTGTAATGAAAAGAAAATAACAGAAAACAGCATCAGTAGGTGTCCAACATGAGTGATGACTGCTCACCTCCGACGCTTGGAAGAGCACTTTGGGACGGCCCTACTTCCCAATCCGTCTGACTGTGATCCTGGCTCAGTTGACATGTCGGTAAGTGAAATCAAACAGCTGATCGAGCTGTCATGTCACCGAATGCTGCAGACAACGCTACGGAGGAGTTTTGGTTCCTGACTTAAAGGGAATACCTTGCCTCCGTCTGAGCATTGACGCCGCGTTCAAAAACAACTGGGAACTGGGAATTCGAAGATCTCATACTTCTGACTTCAGTGCATTCAACACAACTGGGAACTTGGAAAGAAACGCGGTCCAACTGACGAAAAATATTTTTGAACAGTCATCCTACTCGGAATTCCAACTCAGGAACTCTGACCTCTTTTCTAGAGCTCCGACTCCGAGTTCCCAGTTGTCTTGAAAGCACCATAAAACTCATGCTAGGCTACGCTGTGTGAAGCTGGATTAGTGCTCTCGTCTGCATTAAAACCAAATATCGATCCAGGTTGGATGTGACAGCAGAGATGCGGTGCGCACTGTCGACCACACCCCCTGACCTTGAGAAGCTCCGACGCGACATGCATCAAGCCACACCCATCTCATTAGTGGTGGTAAGATAGGAGATTGATTTGCAGTTGACTGTCATAACCCCACATTAAAGTGTGTTATGGTGAGTTGAGAAGACAATCAGAAATACTGTTAGAATGTTTTTCATTTGACTGCCATAGCCCCAATAAAAAAGTAAACATTGGCTGTGAATTACATATTTTTTATTTTCAGAATGGTTGGGGGTCGCAAGAATTTTCAGATATCAAAATGGGGTCGTGGGACAAAAAAGTTTGGGAACCCCTGCCATAGGCCCTGGTCAAGATAACAGGAACCTCTGCATCAAGCCATTGTTTTGAGATCAGCTCTCCTGGCCGGTGTATAAATGACTACAGTCACAACATCAGCCCTTTAATTAAAAAAGTTCCGGAAATAATATCACAGGGTAATGGAATTCTGCCCCCCCCCCCGCCCCCAGCCCCGCCCCCAGCACCGCCCCCAGCCCCGCCCAAGAACAAATCAGCCAATACATCATCGACGGCTAATTAGATTATATTATGTAAACTAGCCATGTGTAAAAATAAGAAGAAAACAAATATATCAGGTGCCAGAAGTCAGACGCCAACTTTTATCTAAATTCCGAGGGCGCTGTTGTCACTTTGTACAGTTGTCAGGGGAGCCATTAGCGGGGTTCTCTTTCCCAAATTTCTAGACTTGGAAAGTGTGAGGGAAGGAGGGAGGGAGGGAGGGGAAGAGATAGAGAAAGAGACAGAGAGAGAGAGACAGAGAGAGAGAAGAGAGAGAGAGAGAGAGAGAGAGAGAGAGAGAGAGAGAGAGAGAGAGAGAGAGAGAGAGAGAGATGAAAGAAAGAGAGAAAGAGAGAGAGAGAGAGAGAGAGAGAGAGAGAGGGAGAGAATTTATTTTTCCTCTTTTCTTGTGGGTTATTCTTTCTCTAGTTCAGTGGACCCTGCTGTGTGAAACCTTTCATAAATGAACCAAGACACCACACAAGGCTCTATTATGGGTTGCACATGGATAAATACATGTTTTGGTCATAAATAAATCATGTATTGATTTTCTTTAAATCAGCTATTATCAGCACACACAATAAATGAATACAGACACGTATACAGTATGGCATAAGATTACACAGATATAGTCTAGTTACTGCTGAGGGATAATGTGAAGGGGTGTTGTGATAGTCTAGTTACTGCTGAGGGATAATGTGAAGGGGTGTTGTGATAGTCTAGTTACTGCTGAGGGATAATGTGAAAGGGTGTTGTGATAGTCTAGTTACTGCTGAGGGATAATGTGAAGGGTGTTGTGATTGTCTAGTTACTGCTGAGGGATAATGTGAAGGGGTGTTGTGATAGTCTAGTTACTGCTGAGGGATAATGTGAAGGGGTGTTGTGATAGTCAAGTTACTGCTGAGGGAAAATGTGAAGGGGTGTTGTGATAGTCTAGTTACTGCTGAGGGATAATGTGAAGGGGTTTTGTGATAGTCTAGTCACTGCTGAGGGATAATGTGAAGGGGTGTTGTGAAAGTCTAGTTAACTGCTGAGGGATATGTGAAGGGGTGTTGGTGAATAGTCTAGTTACTGCTGATGGATAATGTGAAAGGTGTTTTAATACTAGTTACGCTGAGGAAATTTTAAAGGTGTTGGATTCTAGTTCGCTGAGGATAAGTAAAGGGGGTTGTGATGTCTAGTTTCTCTATGTAATTTTTAAAGGTGTTCATATCTATTATGCGGGGGGTAATGTGAAGGGGTGTTGTGAAGTCTATTCGTGAGGAAGTGAAGGGGGTTCTGATAGTCTAGTTTCTCTGAGGGATAAAGTGAAGGGGTGTTTTTTGATGTCCAGTTACTGCTAGGGTAATGTAAAAGGGGGTTTCGTGCTATTTCTCTGAGGGAAATGTTGGGGGGGGTTTGTATAGTCTAGTTACTGCTGAGGAAAAATTTAAGGGGTTTTGTTTTTTTTTCTGCCTGAGGATAAAGTGAAAGGGGGGGTTGTGATATCTAGTTACTCTGAGGTATTGGGGGGGTTTTTGTGATGCTATTACTCCCGTTGGGGTAATGTGAAGGGGGGTTGTGATGTCTGTTCTGCTGAGGGATAATGTGAAGGGTGTGTGATTAGGCAGTTCCTGCTGAGGGAAATGTGAAGGGGTGTGTGAGAGTCTAGTTACTGCTGAGGATAATGTGAAGGGGTGTTGTGATAGTCTAGTTACAGCTGAGGGAATGTGAAAGGGTGTGGATTCCTCTCTTCTCCCCAGGGCTGAGGAAGGGATTTCTCTCTGATCTGGTCCTCAGCACGGACAAGAGAGAGCGAGAGAGAGCGAGAGAGAGAGAGAGAGAGAAGAGAGAGAGGAGAGAGAGAGAGAGAGAGAGAGAGAGAGAGAGAGAGAGAGGAGAGAGGGAAAAGGGGAGAGAGAGAGAGAGAGACAGAGAGAGAAAGAGACGAGAGAGAGAGCACGAGAGGGAGAGAGAGAGGAGAGGAGAGAGAGAGACGGGAGAGAGAGAGAGAGAGGGAGAGAGAGAGGAGAGAGAGAGAGAGAGAAGAGAGAGAGAGATGCGAGAGAGAGAGAGAGGGGAGAGAGGAGAGAGAGAGAGAGGAGAGAGAGAGAGAGCGCCCGGGACACAGAAAACATTAGACCAACAAATTATGAGAAAGCAAAAAGATAACTATTTGACACACTGGAAAGAATCAACCAAAAAACAGAGCAAATGGGAAATTGACATGGCATATTTTCCCTGCTTATTTGATTTAAAAAAAGATTTTTCTTTGAGATTATATTCGGCATTCCTTTCTTATACTTCACTTAGCAGCAGTATTTTATCCCAAAGCAGCACAACCAGACCAGATGGGCCAGCGTCCTCTCATAATAATCAGAATAAGTGCTGCCAATTGAGTTAGACATTTCAAAGAGAAAAATGCAGACACATAAATCTCTGGAAGATCATAATACAATAATATATAATACTACTGAACTAGAAAAGTTATTTTTATTCCACCGGCCTGATTCAGTTTTATATAAAAACATTTGAAATTGTGTTTTTTTTACATTGGATAAAAGTAGAGACTCAGAGCTAGAAAATGATATATCATTCACTACAGTTGAGGAACAGTGGGAATGTAATTCTGCTTTGAAAGTTGACAAACTTGTAACCTTACTTTTGAGAAAATGGCATTTGAATGTTTTGGTACACCCACTGGAGAGCTCTTAATCAGAATCGTGCCGGAGGAGTGGCTGCCGTTTTACATAATCCTAACAAATTGTGCTATTGTGTGCTTTATTTATGACTTATTTTATACATAATGTGTCTGCCACTGTCTCGTATGACCGAAAAGAGCTTCTGGATATCAGGTCAGCAATTACTCACCTTCTACTGGACGAAGATTCTTTCTTTAACGAGTCGGACGCGAAGGATTTTCTTCAGACACCCGACAAGGCCCAAATCCCCGTCATTCGCAGGAGAAAGAGACGGAGATATCGGGAACGTAGGTCGGGGTGCCTTGTAAGGATCCGACGGTGAGCGAATAAACTGCCTCTACCATGAGTCCTATTAGCCAATTTACAAACATTGGATAACAAAATAGATGAACTACGATCACGGATATCCTACCAACGGGACATTAAAAACGGTAATATATTAATTTTCGTGGTTGAACGACGACATGGATAACATACAGCTGGTGGGATATATGCAGCATCGGCAGGATAGAACAGCTGCCTCCGGTCAGACAAGGGGTGGCGGTCTGTGTATATTTGTAAAAAAGCTGGTTCACAGAATCGAATACTAAGGAAGTCTCGAGGTTTTGCTCGCCTGAGGTAGAGTATCTCATGACAAGATATAGACCACATTATTTACCAAGAGAGTTTTCATCTATATTTTTCGTAGCTGTCTATTTACCATCACAAACCATTGCTGGCACAAAAGTCCGCATTCAATGAGCTGTATAAAGTCATAAGCAAACTGGAAAATGCTCATCCAGAGGCGGCGCTCCTAGTGGCCGGGGACTTTAATGCAGGGAAACTTAAATCAGTTTCACCTAATTTCTACCAGCCTGTTAAAATGTGCAACCAGAGGGGAAAAAAACTCTAGACAACCTTCAGTCTACTTTACTCCAGACAAAGCTGTCCTCGCCCTCCATTTGGCAAATCTGACCTTAATTTTATCCTCCTGATTCCTGCTTACAATCAAAAACTAAAGCAGGACGCACCAGTGACTCGGTCAGTAAAGAAGTCGTCAGATGACGCAGAAGCTGAGCTACAGGACGGTTTTGCTAGCACAGACTGGAATATGTTCCGGGATTCTTAGATGGCATTGAGGAGTACACCACATCAGTCACTGGCTTCGTCAATAAGTGCATCGATGACGTCATCCCCACAGTGACCGTACGTACATAGCCCAACCAGAAGCCATGTCTTAAAGGCAACATCTGCATTGAGAAAAAGGGTAGAGATGCTGCTTTCAAGGAGCGGGACTCTAACCCGGACGCTTATAAGAAATCCCGCCATGCCCCACGAAGAACCATCAAACAAACTTGTCCCTGACTGAGTCTGTAATACCAACATGTTTCAAGCAGACCACCATTGTCTCTGTCCCTGTGCCCAAGAACACTAAGGTTACCTGCCTAAATGACTACCGACCCGTAGCACTAATGTGTGTAGCCATGAAGTGCTTTGAAAGGCTGGTCATGGCTCACATCAACACCATTATCCCAGAAACCCTAGACCCACTCCAATTTGCATACCGCCCCAACAGATCCGCAGACGATGCAATCTCTATTGCACTCCACACTGCCCTTTCCCTGCTGGACAAAAGTAACACCTTCGTGATAATGATATTCATTGACTACAGCTCAGCATTCAACACCATAGTGCCCTCAAAGCTCATCACTAAGATAAGGATCCTGGGACTAAACACCTCCCTCTGCAACTGGATCCTGGACTTCCTGACGGGCCGCCCCCAGGTGGTAAGGGTAGGTAACAACACATCTGCCACGCTGATCCTTAACACGGGGGCCCCTCAGGGGTGCGTGCTCAGTCCCCTCCTGTATTCCCTGTTCACCCATGACTGCATGGCCAGGCACGACTCCAACACCATCATTAAGTTTGCCGACAACACAACAGTGGAAGGCTTGATTACCAACAACGATGAGACAGCCTATAGGGATGAGGTCAGAGACCTGGCCTTGTGGTGCCAGGATAACAACCTCTCCCTCAACGTGATCAAGAAAAAGGAGATTGTGGACTACAGGATAAAGAAGAGGACCGAGCACGCCCCCATTCTCAATGACGGGGCTGAAGTGGAGCAGGTTGAGAGCTTCAAGTTCCTTGGTGTCCACATCACCAACAAACTATTATGGTCCAAACACACCAGCAAAGCACCCCCTAACCATAACAACTCCTCCTCCATGCTTTACAGTGGCAACTACACATGCAGAGATCATCCGTTCACCCACACCTCGTCTCACAAGCAAGTCTCTTCTTCTTATTGGTGTTCTTTAGTAGTGTTTTCCCCTCAGAGCAGTTGATGTTGAGATGTGTCTGTGATTTGAACTCTTTGAAGCATTTATTTGGGCTGCAATTTCTGAGGCTGGTAACTCAAATGAACGTATCCTCTGCAGCAGAGGTAACTCTGGGTCTTCCATTCCTGTGGCGGTCCTCATGAGAGCCAGTTTCATCATAGCACTTGATGGCTTTTGCGACAGCGCTGGAAGAAACTTTTCCAAGTACTTGAAATGTTCACGTATTTACTGACCTTCATGTCTTAAAGTAATGATGGACTGATGATTCTCTTTGCTTATTTAAGCTGTTCTTGACATAATATGTACTTTGTCTTTTACCAAATAGTGCTATCTTCTGTATACCCCCCCGCCTTGTCAAAACACAAATGATTGACTCAAACACATTAAAAAGGAAAGAAATTCCACAAATTAACTTTTAAGAAGGCACACCTGTTAATTGAAAACCATTCCAGGTGACAACCTCATGATGCTGGTTGAGAGAATGCCAAGAGTGTGCAAATCTGTCATCAAGGCAAAGGGTGGCTATTTGAAGAATCTCAAATATAAAATATATTTTGATTTGTTTAACACTTCTTTTGTTAGTACATGACGGGTCAGACCAAGGCGCAGTGTGAAATGCGTACATGTTTATTTAACTGATAAACACACAACAAACCAAACGAAAACGTGAAATCCTCAGGCTAAACACAAAACAAGCCTCCACACGGAACAAGATCCCACAACTAACTAGTGCCAACAGGCTACCTAAGTATGGTCCCCAATCAGAGACAATGAGCGACAGCTGCCTCTGATTGGGAACCACACCGGCCAACATAGATCTACACATACTAGATCATACACATAGAAAACATACAACATAGAATATACACACCCTGACTCAACATATCAGAGTCCCCTGAGTCAGGGCGTGACACACTGTGGTATTTCAACACATAGATATGGGAGTTTATCAAATTTGATTTATGTTCAAATTATTTGTGCGTCTGTGTAATCTGAGGGAAATATGTGTCTCTAATATGGTCATACATTTGGCAGGAGGTTAGGAAGTGCAGCTCAGTTTCCACCTCATTTTTTGGGCAGTGTGCACATAGCCTGTCTTCTCTTGAGAACCAGGTCTGCCTACGGCAGCCTCTCTCAATAGCAAAGCTATGCTCACTGAGTCTGTACACAATCAAAGCTTTCCTTAAGTTTGGGTCAGTCACAGTGGTCAGGTATTTTGCCACATTGTACTCTCTGTTTAGGACCAAATAGCATTCTAGTTTGCTCTGTTTTTTTGTTAATTATTTCCAATGTGTCAAGTAATTATCTTTTTGTTTTCTCATAACATGGTTGGGTCTAATTGTGTTGCTGTCCTGGGGCTCTGTGGGGTCTGTTTTGTGTTTGTGAACAGACCAGCCTGCTTACGGGACTCTTCTCCAGGTTCGTCTCTCTGTAGGTCATGGCTTTGTTATGGAAGGTTTGGGAATCACTTCCTTTTAGGAGTTGTAGAATTTAACGGCTCTTTTCTGGATTTTGATAATTAGCGGGTATCGGCCTAATTCTGCTCTGGATGTATGCATTATTTTATGTTTTACAGCTCTCTCTCTCTCTCTCTCTCTCTCTCTCTCTCTCTCTCTCTCTCTCTCTCTCTCTCTCTCTCTCTCTCTCTCTCTCTCTCTCTCCTTTTCTCTCTGGCAACCCCAAGGTAGGCATACATGAGACAAAGCTCAGAGATTATAGCTGATTCTCTATCATTTAAATGCAGAAAGTGGCTCTCGCTGTGTGCCCTTGGTGGTGGATTGACGTTACTTACCATTCACCATACTCTACGACACCAGTCAGGGAATAATTTGGAAGATAATGTGGTATTGGACATTATTACAATGGTGATTGTGTTTGTAATGGCGGTGTATATCAGTGGTGGGCACAATGACATGTTACATTCCGCTGCTGTGAGGGGTGGTGTGATTGAGGCGTCATGGGAGGTGTGATTGATAGCTCGGCAGGAAGTAGCTAGTTCGAGCCCTATGGGTTTCCCTATGGGTTTCCCTATGGGCCCTTGTCAAAAGTAGTGCACTTAATAGGGAATAAATAGCAGAGAGAGAGAGAGAGAGAGAGAGAGAGAGAGAGAGGGAGAGAGAGAGAGAAAGAGAGAGAGAGAGAGAGAGAGACAGAGAGAAGAGAGAGAGAGAGAGAGAGAGAGAGAGAGAGAGAGCGAGAGAGAGAGAGAGAGAGAGAGAGAGAGAGAGAGTGGAAAGGAGTACACTGTATCTCTTCTCAGCTGAAGATAAAAGATATAACAGTAATCCTCTTCTTACACCAACAGACAATCACACACCCTCACACACACACACCCTCACACACACACACCCCTCCCCACCATTACAGATATCCTGAAGACTGACCTTCAGGACTATGGGCTCTATCAATTACACTCTCTCTCTCTCTCTCTCTCTCTCTCTCTCTCTCTCTCTCTCTCTCTCTCTCTCTCTCTCTCCTCTCTCTCTCTCTCCCTCCCTCTCTTAACAAGGGAGCGGATGGGGAGTGAGGGGGGAGAGGGGTGGGCAGGGTGTGTTGGGGCAGGGATAGCGGGATGGAGGGGCGACATAAAAAGAGCTGAAGGGAATTTAATTACTAGGTTTATCCCTCGCTGTCCCCCCACCCTCCTCGACATCACCTTTTGTTTCTCCATCCATCCCTCCCTCCCGTCGAACCCTCCGTTCCTCTATCCCTTCATTCCTCCCTCCATCCCCTCCATCCCTTTGCTCCCAGCCCTCTGAAAGACAGAGTGCCCTTGCAGGGTAATTATATTAGGTTGGGTGATACGGTACGGGGGTGATCATTAAACTAAAAGGGGTTCTGGGGGCTGTGAGTCATGTTATCATGTTCCGACACTGAAAGCGTCGGATCCTAACGCTCCTCGTAAACAGCGTCATCATGCAGAATAAACAGAAGGGGGGAAAACAAATACTACTAAATCAAGGGCCAGAATGGTGGTTTGGTTGCCGGGGCGGCATGTAGTTATTTACAGGTTTCGGGCGCTTGGCGTCGTCAGGACGATAGTGCCTTCTTTATAGGCCCATATAAAACCACTTTCCTCTTCCTCTCATCTTCCTCCCTCCTCCAGTCACATGGTTGGCCTGTTTCCTGTTGCTCCCTGACAACTTTGCAGTATTTATTTTATTACATTATTTTGCTCAATTGTTTCTTGCGTTATTACCTACAGCTGAAAATTAGCTTTTGGATATTAAATCTGCGGTCACACACCAGCATTTCGACCAGGAATTCGACTTTCCTGAATTGGATCCTTGGTCCCCCCCCCAAGACATTTCAACTCATCCCAGGTGCTGCTCCAAGACACCGCCATTGGAGAGGAGGAATACGGAGTGGGCTTTTAGTCCGACTCAGGAGGCATGCACACCATCCACTGCTTCCGAGTATATATTACTTGACTGAAGACGAGACTAAAATTGAGCTTTTTGGCCATCAAGGAAAACGCTAGGTCTGGCGCAAACCCAACACCGCTCATCACCCCGAGAACACCATCCCCACAGTGAAGCATGGTGGTGGCAGCATCATGCTGTGGGGATGTTTTTCATCGGCAGGGACTGGGAAACTGGTCAGAATTTAAGGAATGATGGATGGCGCTAAATACAGGGAAATTCTTGAGTCTTCCAGAGATTTGAGACTGGGACGGAGGTTCACCTTCCAGCAGGACAATGACCTTAAGCACACTGCTAAAGCAACACTCGAGTGGTTTAAGGGGAAACATTTAAATGTCTTGGAATGGCCTAGTCAAAGCCCAGACCTCAATCCAATTGAGAATCTGTGGTATGACTTAAAGATTAGTGTACACCAGTGGAATATGGCTTTTATATCTGACACGATGGACTACTTTTCTAACAACAGATTGTAACAGTTTGTTTTGGTAAGCATTGAGATGATTGTAGCTATGTTGTCATGAATATCCTTCAGCTGTTTGCTGCTCTCTTTTCCATCTTCATGTTGTTCTTTGTCTTCTCTACGGGAAGCCATGGCTTGCTGGCTTCCAGTTGCAGATTGGTTCGCTGTTGTGTTACTTAACTCACATTCCACCAATCACAAAACAGCAAGGTGGTTGCTAGGTAAATACTCAATAATTATTACCATTCCAAACAACTGATTCTACACTCTTTTTAAATATCCAACAGTGAAACAGAAAATAACAACTCTCATAAAATAATCCTACAGTATAAAAATAATAAATAAATAACATAATCTCTCGTCAGTGTGGAGTCACATCAGAGTTATTCCAGTGTTGAGGACCAGAGCAGAGAGAAATCCTCAGCCTGGGGAGAGAGAGGAATCAATAACCGTTCACATCATCTCTCTTCCCTAACAAGACGCACGGAGTGGGAACCGCCAACCGCCATCGTGTCCCCGGTCCCATCACAGACGTAAAGCCCACTCCTGGGCCACTGCTATCGCCACCCCCCGTTAAAAAAAAACCAGACTAGAAAGTAGATCTATATAAAAAAGAGGAGGGCGGAGGGAGGGAGGGAGAGGAGGGAGTAGGTAGGGAGGAGGGAGGGAGGGAGGGAGGGAGGGAGGAGGGAGGGGAGGGAGGGAGGGAGGGAGGTAGGTAGGGAGGGGAGAAGGGGAGGAGAGAAAAGAGAAAAGAAGAGAAGAAGGAGGGAGAGAGAAGAAGAGAGAAGAGAAAGAGGGGAGCTCGATGATCTCTAAATTCTTAGATCGATAGATAGATATCAGATTAGTAGATGCTGTCTATTCTCTATCTAATCTATCTCTCTCGCTCTCATCTCTCTATATCTCTCACTCTATCTCTCTCTCTCTCTCTCTCTATCGTCGCCTGCTCGGGCTCTCTTCTCTATCTCTCTCCTATTCTCTCTCTATCTCTCTCCTCTCTCCTCTCTGCTCTCTCCTCTCTTCTCTAGCTCTATCTCGCGTTCTCCCTCCCGGCTATTTCGTTTCTCCCTGTCAGGGTTTTTCCATTAAAGTGTGATGACATGTTGAAGATTTTGAACGTTAATAAAACCTTATCTCTTATCTGAATAATCTCCTCTGCATTATGTTCTCTGCACCAGCCGTCATCCCGTCACCATAACCAGTCCCATATTTCCAACAGGACGATTGTCAGCAGCGTTATCCTTCCCAAATGTGTCAATATCTTATCAGCAAAGGTCAGACTATATCTGCATCCCAAATGGCACCCTATTCCCTTTATAGGCACTACTTTTGAACAGGGCCCAATAGAGCTCTGGTCAAAAGTAGTGCACTATAGAGGGAATAGGGTGCCATTTGGGACAGACAAACACCATTTTTGTTGGGGGGGTTGGAGGGAAAAATGAATTCTTCATATTATGACTATTTGTTTTGGTTTGTTGAGAAGAAAGAGGAGCTAAGAAGACGTCCCGTATGGAGCTAAGAAGACATCCCGTATGGATCTAAGAAGACGTCCCGTATGGAGCTAAGAAGACGTCCCGTATGGATCTAAGAAGATGTCCCGTATGGATCTAAGAAGACGTCCCGTATGGAGATAAGAAGACGTCCCGTATGGAGATAAGAAGACGTCCCGTATGGAGCTAAGAAGACGTCC
>LR778260.1:3647745-3681694 GCA_902810595.1 Coregonus sp. 'balchen'
TCTCGTTCTCGAGTTCACTCTCTCTCACGCTCACTCTCCCCCCTCTCTCCATTTCTCTTTTTTTCTCTTTCTTTCTTTCTTTCTTTCTTTCTTTCTTTCTTTCTTTCTTTCTTTCTTTCTTTCTTTCTTTCTTTCTTTCTTTCTTTCTTTCTTTCTTTCTTTCTTTCTTTCTTTCTTTCTTCTATTCTTTCATTCTCTGCAGCTGCTTACTATTTCTCTCTCTCTCTCTCTCTCTCTCTCTCTCTCTCTCTCTCTCTCTCTCTCTCTCTCTCTCTCTCTCTCTCTCTCTCTCTCTCTCTCTCTCTCTCTCTCGGACAGGTCCCCTGTAGAGCAAGGTGCTTGCAACGCCAGGGTTGTGGGTTAGTTTCCCACGGGGGGCCAGTATGAAAATCTATGCACTCACTAACTGCTAAATTACTAAAATGTAATTTAAATAAATGTGTAGCGAGCCCAAAGTGACAGCAAGGGGAAACTGCTCGCTGTTCTCCATTTTGTTCGCCCTTCCACTGCTCGGTAATTGTGCCCTATCCCCGAGGCTAACGGGGTGAGGGGGGTTAGTGTAGAGATCATTGTCTCCGTCCCAAATTGCAACCTATTCCCTATGTAGTGCACTACTTTTGACAGGGCCCGTAGTTTACTATATAGGGAATAGGGTGCCGTTTGGGGCAAGGACCTTGATTCTGACAGTAATTCAATTGCATTAGCCAACAGTCTCTCTCAAACAGTAGCCTAGGCAATTACCACGCCATGTTTCCCTCTCATCGAATGCAATTTTCTCTTTACTTTCCTACTCGTTTCATTATCCAGCACAACCAGCCTATGACCTGTCCTAAGACCTGTCCTAAGACCTGTTCTGAGACCTGTCCTAAGACCTGCACTAAGACCTGTCCTAAGACCTTTTTTGAGACCTGTTCTAAGACCTGTTGTAAGACCTGTCCTAAGACCTTTTTTGAGACCTGTTCTGAGACCTGTCCTAAGACCTGTTCTAAGACCTGTCCTAAGACCTGGCCTAAGACCTGTCCTAAGACCTGTTCTGAGACCTGTCCTAAGATCTGTTCTGAGACCTGTCCTAAGACCTGTTCTGAGACCTGTCCTAAGACCTGTCCTAAGACCTGTTCTGAGACCTGTCCTAAGATCTGTTCTGAGACCTGTCCTAAGACCTGTTCTGAGACCTGTCCTAAGACCTGTCCTGTTTTTTGGCCATACTTTTTCACTACTTCATTGTATTTTACTGAAAGTATATATTTTTTATTTATTTCTGCCTTCTTTGAAAAGTACTGTCTGTCTGTGTTCTAGTCATCAAGGATACAGTTTGACATAAAACCACCAATATAGCAAATACACCAAAATAGGCCAACAAACAAAGGACAGATACAATACCAATGTCACGATCTGATACAGGACTGAAAAACAAGTTTATTTTTTATTTTTGGGGGGAAGCCATGGCAACAAGTAATGTCTTCAACATTTGCTGTTTGATTCTTTTATAAACAAACCACTAATGATACCCAGACTAATCCAATATACACCGTCTATTTATCAAATAATTTGTTTTTATTTCTGGTAATATAATTATAAGTTTGCGTATATACAGTACGTTGGTACATTTGAGACACATTATTTTATGACAACAATCTATTTTTCTAAACATACCAATAATAACACACAGACTACATACTGTATAGTCTGCATTTGACATTTTAGTCATTTAGCAGATGCTCATATCCAGAGTGACTTCATTCATTAATCTGAAGATATTATTAATATATGATTAAAATCACCTTAAGATCGAGGTCCATCGAACACCTTTGACGTTCTAGATGATTCTGTGCTTCAAACTTTTTGGCAACAGTTTGGGGAAGGCCCTTTCCTGTTTCATCATGACAATGCCCCTGTGCACAAAGCGAGGTCCATACAGAAATGGTTTGTCAAGATCGGAGTGGAAGAACTTGACTGGCTTGCACAGAGCCCTGACCTCAACCCCATTGAATAACTTTGGAAGGAATTGGAACGCCGACTGCTAGCCAGGTCTAATCGCCTAACATCAGTGCCCGACCTCACTAACGCTCTTGTGGCTGAATGGGAAGCAAGTCCCCGCAGCAATGTTCCAACATCTAGTGGAAAGCATTCCCAGAAGAGTGGAGGCTGTTATAGCAGCAAAGGGGGGACCAACTCCATATAATTGCCCATGACTTTGGAATGAGATGTTCAACGAGCAGGTGTCCACATGCATTTGGTCATGTAGTGTAATACAGTGCATTCGGAAAGTATTCAGACCCCTTGATTTTTTCCACATTGTGTTACGTTACAGCCTTATTCTAAAATGGATAAAACTAAAATGTTTACTCATCAATACGCACACAATACTCCATAGGGCAAAGCGAACATAGGTTTTTAGAAGTTTTTGCAAATGTATAGAAAAAAAAAATCTGAAATACCTTAGTTACATAAGTATTCCGAACCTTTGTTATGAGACGCGACATTGAGCTCAGGTACATCCTGTTTCCATTGATCATCCTTGCGATGTTTCTACAACTTCATTGGAGTCGACCTGTGGTAAATTCAATTGATTGGACATGATTTGGAAAGGCACACGCCTGTTTATAGAAGGTCCCACAGTTGACAGCGCATGTCAGAGCAAAAACAAAGCCATGAGGTCGAAGGAATTGTCCGTAGAGCTCAGAGACAGGATTGTGTCGAGGCACAGATCTGGGGAAGGGTACCAATAACACAGTGGCCTCCATCATTCTTAAATGGAAGAAGTTTGGAACCACCAAGACTCTTCCTAGAGCTGGCCGCCCGGCCAAACTGAGCAATCAGGGGAGAAGGGCTTTGTTCAGGGAGGTGACCAAGAACCTGCTGGTCACTCTGACAGAGCTACAGAGTTCCTCTGTGGAGATGGGATAACCTTCCAGAAGGACAACCATCTCTGCAGCACTCCAACAATCAGGCCTTTATGGTAAAGTGGCCAGACGGAAGCCACTCCTCAGTAAAAGGCACATGACAGCCCACTTAGAGTTTGCCAAAAAGCACCTAAAGGACTCTCAGACCGTGAGAAACAAGATTCTCTGTTCTGATGAAACCAAGATTGAACTCTTTGGCCTCAATGCTAAGCGTCACGTCTGGAGGAAACCTGGCACCATCCCTACGGTGAAGCATGGTGGTGGCAGCATCATGCTGTGGGGATGTTTTTCAGCGGCAGGGACTGGGAGACTAGTCAGGATCGAGGGAAAGATGAACGGAGCAAAGTACAGAGAGAGCCTTGATGAAAACCTGCTCCAGAGCGCTCAGGACCTCAGAATGGGGCAAAGGTTCACCTTCCAACAGGACAACGACCCTAAGCACACAGCCAAGACAATGCAGCAGTGGCTTTGGGACAAGTCTCTGAACATAATCCTATCCTTTTGATTCCTGCTTACAAGCAAAAACTAAAGCGGTCCTATTGATAGATACTCCAATCTCCGCTGTGGAGCTTTGCTAGCATATGTTCCGGGATTCATCCAATGGCATTGAGGATTATATCACCTCAGTCACCGGCTTCATCAATAAGTGCATCGACGACGTCGTCCCCAAAGTGACCGTTCGTACATTTCCCAACCAGAAACCATGGATTACAGGCAACATCCGCACCAAGATAAAGAATAGAGCTTTCAAGGAGCGGGACACAAATCCGGACGCTTATAAGAAAATCCCGCTATGCCCTCAGACGAACCATCAAACAGACAAAGCGTCAATAAAGGACTAAGATTGAATCCTACTACACCGGCTCTGACACTCGTCGAATGTGGCAGGGCTTGAAAAATAGCCGCGAGCTGCCCAGGCAAAAATCAAATGGGCTTTTCAATGGGCTTATTCAAGCTTTAATAGTCGTCTAACGCTTGCAGGTTCTTCCGACCACACAACAACAATAATAAAAAATGCATGAAAATAATATAAAGTAATTGGATCAGAAGAGTGTAATGCATATTTTTGCATAATACAGGAAAGCACAATTTATAGTCCGATATTTACCTCTGATTTACATATTTACAAGCTGATCAGTATAATAAGAGCAGTAGTTGTGATGAAAGAAGATAAAAACACACAGACGCACACAGACACACACAGACACACACAGACACACACAGACACACACAGACACACAGACAAACACAGACACACAGACACACAGACACACACAGACACAACAAGACACACACAGACACAACACAACAGACACACAGACCACACAGACCACATACACCACAGACACACAGACACACACAGACACACACAGACACACAGACACACAGACACACACAGACACACATCTAAACGAACACACCAGACAACACAGACACACACAACCACAACCACCATACACACACAGACACACACAGACACCACACAGACAACATGACAAGACCCCACACACCAGAACACACCACACAGACACACACACCACACACAGACACACACATACACACACATACACACACAGACACACACAGACACACACAGACACACACAGACACACAGACACACACACGCACACACACAGACACACACCAAACAACACACACAGACACAACACAAGACACACGACACACACACAGACACACACAGACCCCACAACCAACCACAACAACAACAGCCCACGACACACAACACCATCACACACAACACACACACACACAGACACACAACCACACACACAACACCACATACACACAACGACACACAGACACACACAGACACACACAGACACACCAACACCACACACACGAACACACAGCACACACACAACACCAACACACACACACACGACACACACACAGCACACACAGACACACACAGACACACACAGACACCAACACCACAGACACACCACACATACACACAGACACACACAGACAACGACAACACAGACACACACACAGACACACAGACACACAACACACACACAGACACCACAGACACAACCAGACACACACCACACACACAGACACCAAAAGACACCACACAGAACCAACACAACACCACACACAACACACACAGACAACACAGACACACACAGACACACCAGACACACAGACACACACACACACCGCACACACGACACACAGACCACAACACAACAGACACACACAACACACACAGACACACAGACCACACAACACAAAAACCACAACACACACAACACACACATACACACACAGACACACACAGACCCCACAGCCATTAAGACACACACAGACACACATGATAAGACGCACACGTACACATGGATTTTGTATTGTAGATACAGTTGAAGTCGGAAGTTTACAATCACCTTATCCAAATACATTTAAACTCAGTTTTCCACAATTTCTGACATTTAATCCTAGTAAAAATTCCATGTCTCAGGTCAGTTAAGGATCACCACTTTATTTTAAGAATGTGAAATGTCAGAATATTAGTAGAGAGAATTATTTTTTTCATTTTTATTTCAGCTTTTATTTATTTCATCACATTCCCAGTGGGTCAGAAGTTTACATACACTCAATTAGTATTTGGTAGCATTGCCTTTAAATTATTTAACTTGGGTCAAACGTTTCGTGTAGCCTTCCACAAGCTTCCCACAATAAGTTGGGTGAATTTTGGCCCATTCCTCCTGATGGAGCTGGTGTAACTGAGTCAGGTTTGTAGGCTTCCTTGCTCGCACACGCTTTTTCAGTTCTGCCCACACATTTTCTATAGGATTGAGGTCAGGGCTTTGTGTTCGCCACTCCAATATCTTAACTTTGTTTTCCTTAAGCCATTTTGCCACACCTTTGGAAGTATGCTTGGCGTCATTGTCCATTTGGAAGACTAATTTGCGTCCAAACTTTAACTTCCTGACTGATGTCTTGAGATGTTGCTTCATTATATCCACATAATTTTCCTTCCTCATCATGCCATCTATTTTGTGAAGTGCACCAGTCCCTCCTGCAGCAAAGCACCCCCACAGCATGATGCTGCCACCCCCGTGCTTCACGGTTGGGATGGTGTTCTTCGACTTGCAAGGCACCCTCTTTTTCCTCCAAACATAACGATGTTCATTATGGCCAAACAGTTCAATTTTTGTTTCATCAGACCAGAGGACATTTCTCCAAAAAGTACGATCTTTGTCCCCATGTGCAGTTGCAAACCGTAGTCTGGCTTTCTTATGGCGGTTTTGGAGCAGTGGCTTCTACTTTGCTGAGCGGCCTTTCAGGTTATGTCAATATAGGACTCATTTTACTGTGGATATAGATACTTGTGTGCCTGTTTCCTCCAGCATCTTCACAAGGTTCTTTGCTGTTGTTCTGGGATTGATTTGCACTTTTCGCACCAAAGTACGTTAATCTCTAGGAGACAGAACACGTCTCCTTCCTGAGTGGTATGACGGCTTCGTGGTCCCATGGTGTTTATACTTGCATACTATTGTTTGTACAGATGAACGTGGTACTTTCAGGCATTTGGAAATGGCTCCCAAGGATGAACCAGACTTGTGGAGGTCTACCATTTTGTTTCTGAGGTCTTGGCTGATTTCTTTTGATTTTCCCATGATGTCAAGCAAAGAGGCACTGAGTTTGAAGGTAGGCCTTGAAATACATCCACAGGTGCACCTCCAATTGACTCAAATGATGTCAATTAGAAGCTTCTAAAGCCATGACATCATTTTCTGGAATTTTCCAAGCTGTTTAAAGGCACAGTCAACTTAGTGTATGTAATCTTCTGACCCACTGGAATTGTGATACAGTGAATTATAAGTGAAAATGTTGTCTGTAAACAATTGTTGGTAAAATTACTTTCGTCATGCACAAGGTAGATGTCCTAACCGTCATTCCAAAACTATAGTTTATTAACAAGAAATTTGTGGAGTGGTTGAAAAACAAGTTTTAATGTCTCCAACCTAAGTGTATGTAAACTTCTGACTTCAACTGTATGTGGTAACTTAATGTGTTGTGAAAAGTGTTATGAAAGGTAATATCATATAATATTTTTTGGGGGTTTGTATCATTTCATTTACACAACATACCTACCTCTTTGAAGATACCCAAATATTTTTTTGTGTGAAACAAACAAGAAATAATACAAAAAAAACAGAATACTTGAGCCACTTTTTTGCAGCAATTACAGCTGCAAGTCTCTTGGGGTATGTCTCTATAAGCTTGGCACATCTAGCCACTGGGATTTTTGCACTTGGATTTTTGCCCATTCTTCAAGGCAAAACTGCTCCTGCTCCTTCAAGTTGGATGTGTTCCGCTGGTGTACAGCAATCTTTAAGTCATACCACAGATTCTCAATTGGATTGAGGTCTGGACTTTGACTAGGCCATTTCAAGACATTTAAATGATTCCCCTTAAACCAATCAAGTGTTGCTTTAGCAGTATGCTTAGGGTCATTGTCCTGATTGAAGGTGAACCCCCGTCCCAGTCTCAAATCTCTGGAAGATTGAAACAGGTTTCCCTCATCAATTTCCCTGTATATAGTGCCATCCATCATTCCTTAAATTCTGACTAGTTTCCCAATCCCTACCGATGAAAAACATCTCCACAGCATGATGCTGCCACCACCATGCTTCACTGTGGGGATGGTGTTCTCGGGGTGATGAGAGGTGTTCGGTTTGCGACAGACATAGCGTTTTCCTTGATGACCAAAAAGCTCAATTTTAGTCTCATCTGACCAGAGTACCTTCTTCCATATGTTTGGGGAGTCTCCCACATGCCTTTTGGTGATCACATTTTACATTTACTTTTTAGTCATTTAGCAGACGCTCTTATTCAGAGAGACTTACAGTTAGTGAGTACATATATATATATATATTTTTTTTCTTCATACTGGCCCACCTTGGGAATTGAACCCACAACCCTGGCGTTGCAAACACCATGCTCTACCAACTGAGCTACACGGGGCCCGTGTAGTTTTGATCACCAAACCTGTTTGCTTATTTTTTTCTTTAAGCAATGGCTTTTTTCTGGCCACTCTTCCGTAAAGCCCAGCTCTGTGGAGTGTACGACTTAAAGCGGTCCTATGGATAGATACTCCAATCTCCGCTGTGGAGCTTTGCAGCTCCTTCAGGGTTATCTTTGGTCTCTTTGCCTCTCTGATTAATGCCCTCCTTCCCTGGTCCATGAGATTTGGTGGGCGGACCCTTCTGGCAGGTTTGTTGTGGTGCCATATTCTTTCAATTTTTTAAATGTGGATTTAATGGTGCTCCGTGGGATGTTCAAAGTTTCTGATATTTTTTTATAACCCAACCCTGATCTGTACTTCTCCACAACTTTGTCCCTGACCTGTTTGGAGAGCTCCTTGGTCTTCATGGTGCCTCTTGCTTGGTGATGCCCCTTGCTTAGTGGTGTTGCAGACTCTGGGGCCTTTCAGAACAGGTGTATATATGCTGAGATCATGTGACAGATCATGAGACACTTAGATTGCACACATGTGGACTTTATTTAACTAATTATTTGACTTTTGAAGGTAATTGGTTGTACCAGATCTTATTTAGTGGCTTCATAGCAAAGGGGATGAATACATATGCATGCACCACTTTTCCGTTATATATTTTTTAGAATTCTTTGAAACAAGTTATTTTTTTATTTTCTCTTCACCAATTTGGACTATTTTTTTGCAGGTCCATTACATGAAATCCAAATAAAAATTCATTTAAATTACAGGTTGTAATGCAACAAAATAGGAAAAAAACGCCAAAGGGTATGAATACTTTTGCAAGGCACTCTATTAAGCATTTCACTGTAAAGTCTACACCTGTTGTATCCGGCGCATGTGAAAAATAACATTTGATTAGATTTTGATTAAAGTTTTATAAAAACATATCTATTTTGTTTTATATTATTTTGTTTTATTGTTAGGGACAGAAAGTAGCCTAGGAGCCATTTATATACATGTTGGTGTTTTGGGGGGGATGTTTTAGTGTTTTTTGAGGGATGTCACTTCTTGCCTCTGTGGTGCAGTAAGGTGAGGGGTCAGGTCATATTTTGGGTTTAAAGGTGGACTCAGCGAGATGACGTAGATGCACAAAGTAAACAGTAGTAGTGGGTCAATTTCTGCATAACCAGGAACGTTGAAGGGCGAGGCTAAACTTCTCTGCTGTTTTGTTCCCGTAGCTACCACGTTGTAGCAGCGTGACGCGCAACCGTACACATGAACAGATACTCTATGTGACAGCGAGAGTCTTGAATGGTGCTCATCTCAATGGGCGCGTTAGAGAGGATCACTTTTGTCAAGTCGGTGACCGTCGTTGGATTCAAAGTGTGTTGCATTCTGGGGATAAAAATTGTCCGACTTGCGCCTACATGTCGACTGCATTAACTTTACAAAAATCATGTGATCAAAGGTCATTAAGTTTTGACTGCGGTCGACTGCAAGTTTCTGCAGTTGCTCTTCCCCAACTTCATCCTGCAGCCATCGCCTGCATTGTGGGAGGCTCTATTGTCAACCAATCATTAGGCTGTTTTGTTTGACCCGTGCGAATGTGACCAAAGACATGACTGAAACAGGAACCAATTTGCTGAGATTTATGTGTACAGTGGATATATCCAAATAAATGTGATATTTGAGGCTTTTTCTCACTAATTGATAATACAATTCATATAATATTATATTATGATTTCCGTTTGTGAGTGTGATATGGGGTTTGGACTGTCACACCCTGGCTCTGGGACTCATTATGTTGAGCCAGGGTGTGTTCATTTCTATGTGTGTATTTCTATGTTGGTGTTCATTCTAGTTTGTTGTATTCTATGTTTGCCTGAGTGACTCCCAATCAGAGGCAATGAGTGTCAGCTGTTGGCTGGTTGTCTCTGATTGGGAGCCATATTTAAACTGTATGTTTTCCCTTTGTGGTGGTGGGTTTTTGTTCCGTGTTCGGTCATTGATACCGTGGACGTCACGAGTCGTTTCTTGTTTTGTTTCGTGCTTTAACTAATTAAAGTCATGTTTGTTCATCACGCTGCGCCTTGGTCTACTCCTTACCTCGATCGTGACATGGACAGATGTTTATTTCTACATTATAAAGAAAACCTTTTATAAACAATGGCAACACTAACATGTTTATCTGAGCCTTGATGTCGGGAAAACCACATTAATATCCGACTTTTCGCTGTCGCAGATACATTTATCATGGTTTTCTGCACACACACGCAAACACACACACACACATTATCATCAGGTCTTACAGTCAGCAACTCATCTAATGGTCCCCCTGCTGGGCCCTGACCACTTATCCCCTGCAGTAAAAAGTGATTATCAGCTAGACTTGACCACTTGAATAAATAGCAGCTTGTTCCTGCTGCATTGAACTTGTGTTCAGGTCAACGTGGGCGGTCTCCCAAATGGAAGCCTAGTCCCCTACATAGTGCACTACTTTTGACCAGAGCCTTATGGGTTTCTTATTATGTCTATCAATCACTCTCTCTCTCTAACTCTCTCTCTCTCTCTCTCTCTGTTTCTCTCTCTCTCTCTCTCTCTCTCTCTCTCTCTCTCTCTCTCTCTCTCTCTCTCCTCCTCTCTCTCTCTCTCTCTCTCTCTCTCTCTCTCTCTCTCTCTCTCGCTATTTTTCTCCATTCCTCCCTCCTCCTCTCACACTCCCTGAATATGAATGAGACCTGAAATAAGATGAGGAGAGGAGAGGAGAGGAGAGGAGAGGTAACCATTATTTACAGCCAGGTATTCTACTGGAATCATATCCTAGGCGTAGGAGGGTAAATCACAGAATAAAGGTTTATTCCGCATATATGTTGATACAAAGTACTAGGAGCTCCACCGACCTCATATAACCTCCATAATAAACAAAGACAAGGGGGCAGAGGGAACACTTATACAGGTACTGATGAGGGGAATTGAAACCAGGTGTGTGTAATAAACAAGGGGAAACAAATGGAATGATGAGATGAGGAGCGGCAGTGGTTAGAAGGCCGGTGACGACGAACTCCGAAGCCTGCCTGAACAAGGAGAGGAGGCAGCTTCTGGCGGAAGTCGTGACAGATAAGCCTTTATTTACAGGCAGATATTCCACTGGAATCATATCTTGTCTTGGCAACCCTTTATTTTACAATCTGGTATTCTACTGGAATCATATCCTGTCTTGGTAACCCTTTATTACAGCCTGGTATCTATAACAGTTATTCTACTTGTTAACTGATAATTACATATGAATTACACTGACAGGTTTCTTTGTTTTCTCTGCCCTACATTATTCCATCAACCAACCCTAATACCACCATCCACAACCCTAATACCACCATCCACAACCCTAATACCACCATCCACAACCCTAATACCACCATCCACAACCCTAATACCACCATCCACAACCCTAATACCACCATCCACAACCCTAATTCCACCATCCACAACCCTAATACCACCATCCACAATCCTAATACCACCTTACAGTCAAAGACACAGCAACACAAAGATTGATTTTTTTGACAGACATTGAACAGTGAATGAAAACAGCAAACAGAAGGAGCAGATGACATCGGATGGTCCCAAATGACACCCTATGGGCCTTGGTCAAAACTATAGGTAGAGAGGAGAGAGAGAGAGAGAGCGAGAGAGATAGAGAGAGATAGAGAGAGAGAGAGAGAGAGAGATAGAGACGCGGCTCAAGGATAAGTCTATCTCCAATAGATAGCAGAAGATATCAGCTCGATATAGCTATACCGATAGCTACGAAATCCCGATGAGATACTCCCGATCGAGAGCGAGGGTCGATCCTTTCCTGCCTCTCTCCTCCGCTTCCTCTCTCTCTCATCTCTCTCCCTCCTCTCTCGGCTCTCTCCTCCTTGTGAGAGATCCGTAGAGAAGCCGTGAGATAATTTTCTCTTAGAGACGAGAGCATGTGAATCAATTGACATAATCAACTAATGAACCTTAACGATATGTATAATTGGAGAATAAACTCATCAGGGTGTTGAAACGCCTACTTGGGTTTAGTGGTGTGTTGATTTCTGATCTAGGCAGCAGATTTCTATGAAAAGTTATTTAATTGCTAGACCCTAATAAGTCTGTACTGTTATGTCTATATCCCTAATATCTATATCTATGGCCTCCCGAGTGGCGCAGTGGTCTAAGGCACTGCATCGCAGTGCTAGCTGTGCCACTAGAGATCCTGGTTCGAATCCAGGCTCTGCTGTAGCCGGCCGCAACCGGGCGGCGCACAATTGGCCCAGCGTCGTCCAGGGTAGGGGAGGGAATGGCAGGCAGGGAGGTAGCTCAGTTGATAGAGCATGGCGTTTGCAACGCCAGGGTTGTGGGTTCGTTTCCCACGGGGGGCCAGTATGAAAATAATAATGTATGCACTAACTGTAAGTCTCTCTGGATAAGAGCATCAGCTAAATGACGTAAATCTATATCGATAGATATCTATAATATATATTAGGACAGAATTAGGACTATACCCTTGAGTTATCAAAATCCAGAAAATATATGTTAAATTCTACAACCACCTAAAAGGAAGCGATGCCCAAACATTTCACCACCAAACCCTCACCTACAGATTAACGTAGAGAAGAGTCTCCTCTCCAGCTGGTTCTGGGGCTTTGTTCACAAACAGAGCATTGCTTTGGGTTTCTGTACAGCACCTTGTGACATCTGCTGATGTAAAAAGGGCTTTATAAAAACATACATTTGATTGATTGATTGATTGACAAACAGACCCCACAGAGCCCCAGGACAGCAACAAATTTAGACCCAACCAAATGATGAGAAAGCAAAAAGAAAACTATTTGACACACTGGAAAGAATCAACCAAAAAATAGAGCAAATTGCAATGGTATCTGGCCCTAAACAGAGAGTACCCAGTGGCAGAATACCTGACCACTGTGACTGACCCTAAATTAAGAAAATCCTTCACTATGTACAGACTCAGTGAGCATAGCCTTGCTATTGAGAAAGGCCGCCATAGGCAGACCTGGCTCTTGAGAGAAGACAGGCTATGTGCCCGCTGAACACAAAATGAGGTGGAAACTGAGCTACACTTCCGAACCTCCTGCCAAATGTATGACCATATTAGAGACACATATTTCCCTCAAATTAAACAGACCCACAAAGAATTTGAGAACAAATCAAACATTGATAAACTCTAAAAAAAAAATAGATAAGTAAAAGATACAAATCAAATAACTATAGAGCAGCAGTAAAATAAAATAACAGTAGGGAGGAGATATACAGGGGTACCGGTACAGAGTCAATGTGCGGGGGCACCGGCTAGTCAAGGTAATTGAGGTAATATGTACATGTGGGTTAAAGTGACTCTGCATAAATAATAAAGTAGCAGTAGCGTAAAAGAGGGGGTGGGGGGTGGGGTGGGTAGCCATGATATAGTCTGGGTAGCCATGATTAGCTGTTCAGGAGTCTTATGGCTTGGGGGTAGAAGCTGTTAAGAAGCCTTTTGGTCCTAGACTTGGCGCTCCGGACCGCTTGCCGTGCGGTAGCAGAGAGAACAGTCTATGACTAGGGTGGCTGGAGTATTTGACAATTTTTAGGGCTTTCCTCTGACACCGCCTGGTATAGAGGTCCTGGATAGCAGGAAGCTTGGCCCCAGTAATGTACTCGGCCATACACACTACCCTCTGCAGAGCCTTGCGGTCAGAAGCCAAGCAGTTGCCACACCAGGCGGTGATGCAACCAGTCAGGATGCTCTCGATGGTGCAGCTGTATAACTTTTTGAGGATCTGAGGACCCATGCCAAATCTTTTTAGTCTCCATGGGTGAATAGGCTTTGTTGTGCCGTCTTCATGACTGTCTTGGTGTGTTTGGACTATGATAGTTTGTTGGTGATGTGGACACCAATGAACTTGAAGCACTCAACCTGTTCCACTACAGGCCTGTCGATGATAATGGGGGCGTGCTCAGTCCTCTTTTTTTTTCCTGTAGTACACAATCATCTCCTTTGCCTTGATCACGTTGAGGGAGAGGTTGTTATCCTGGCACCACAAGGCCAGGTCTCTGACCTCCTCCCTATAGGCTGTCTCATCGTTGTCGGTGATCAGGCCTACCACTGTTGTGTAGTCTGCAAACTTAATGATGGTGTTGGAGTCGTGCTTGGCCATGCAGTCATGGGTGAACAGGGAGAAGAGGAGGGGACTGAGCATGCACCCCTGAGGGGCCCCCGTGTTGAGGATCAGTGTAGCAGATGTGTAGTTACGTACCCTTACCACCTGGGGGCAGCCCGTCAGGACGTCCAGGATCCAGTTGCAGAGGGAGGTGTTTAGTCCCAGGGTCCTTAGCTTAGTGATGAGCTTTGAGGGCACTATGGTGTTGAACGCTGAACTGTAGTCAATGAATAGGATTCTCACGTAGGTGTTTCTCTTGTCCAGGTGGGAAAGGGCAGTGTGGAGTGCAATAGAGATTGCATCATCTGTGGATCTGTTGGGGCGGTATGTAAATTGGAGTGGGTCTGGGGTTTCTGGGATAATGGTGTTGATGTGAGCCATGACCAGCCTTTCAAAGCACTTCATGGCTACATAACTGAGGCAGGTTATCTTAGTGTCCTTGGGCACATGGACAATGGTGGTCTGCTTGAAACATGTTGGTATTACAGACTCAGTCAGGGACATGTTGAAAATGTCAGTGAAGACACTTGCCAGTTGGTCTGCGCATGCTCGGAGTACACGTCCTGGTAATCCGTCTGGCCCTGCGGCCTTGTGAATGTTGGCCTGCTTAAAAGTCTTACTCACATCGGCTACAGAGAGCGTGATCACATAGTCATCCAGAACAGCTGATGTTCTCATGCATGCTTCAGTGTTGCTTGCCTCGAAGCGTGCATAGAAGTGATTTAGCTCGTCTGGTAGGCTTGTGTCACTGGACAGCTCGCGGCTGTGCTTCCCTTTGTAGTCTGTAATAGTTTTCAAGCCCTGCCACATCCGACGAGCGTCAGAGCCGGTGTAGTATGATTCAATCTTAGTCCTGTATTGACTCTATGCCTGTTTGATGGTTCGTCAGGGGGCATGGCGGGATATCTTATAAGCGTCTGGATTAGAGTCCCGCTCCTTGAAAGCGGCAGCTCTACTCTTTAGCTCAGAGCGGATGTTGCCTGTAATCCATGGCTTCTGGTTGGAATATGTACGTACGGTCACTGTGGGGACGACGTTATCGATGCACTTATTGATGAAGCCAGTCACTGATGTAATGTACTCCTCAATGATATCGGAAGAATCCCGGAACATATTCCGGTCTGTGCTAGCAAAACAGTCCTGTAGCTTAGCATCTGCGTCATCTGACCACTTTTTTATTAACCGAATCACTGGTGCTTCCTGCTTTAGTTTTTGCTTATAAGCAGGAATCAGGAGGATAGAGTTATAGTCAGATTTGCCACAAAGAGGGCGAGGGAGAGCTTTGTACGCGTCTCTGTGGTTGGAGTAAAATATATATATATTTCTTTTCTCTGGTTGCACATTTAACATGCTGGTAGAGATTAGGTAGAACGGATTGAAATTTCCCTGCATTAAAGTCCCTGGCCACTAGGAGCGCTGCCTCTGGATGAACGTTTTCCTCTTTACTTATGGCCTTATACAGCTCATTGAGTGCAATCTTAGTGCCAGCATCGGTTTGTGGCGGTAAATAGACTTCTACGAAAAATATAGATTAAAACTTTCTTGGTAAATAGTGTGGTCTACAGTTTATCATGAGATACTCTACCTCAGAAGAGCAAAACCTCGAGACTTCCATAGTATTAGATTTTATGCAACAGCTGTTGTTTACAAATATACACAGACCACCACCCCTTGTCTTACCGGAGTCAGCCGTTTTATCCTGCCGATGTAGCGTATATCCCGCCAGCTGTATGTTATCCATGTCGTCGTTCAGCCACGACTCGGTGAAACATAAGATATTACAGTTTTTAATGTCCCATTGGTAGGATAACCGTAATCTTAGGTCATCCAATTTATTCTCAAATGATTGAAGATTGGCTAATAGGATTGATGGAAGAGGCAGTTTACTCGCTCGCCGTCGGATCCTTACAAGGCACCCCGACCTACGTCCACGATATCTCCGTCTCTTCCTCATGCGAATGACGGGGATTTGGGCCTTGTCGGGTGTCTGTAGGATATCCTTCGCGTCTGACTCGTTGAAGAAGAAATCTTCATCCATTACGAGGTGAGTAATCGTTGTTCTGATATCCAGAAGCTCTTTTTGGTCATAAGAGACGGTGGCAGAAACATTATGTACAGAATAAATTACAAATATCGCGGAAAAACACACATAATAGTACAATTGGTTAGAGGGCTGTAAAACGGCAGCCATCTTCTCCGGCGCCATTGTTACAACACTGTAACAGTGGAAATGTATATATTATTTTAAAATGTTTGTGATTGTTTGCTAATGTTTCCCTTGTTTACTTCCCTTTTGTTTATTGTCTATTCCCATTTGTTTTGGCAATGTAAACATATGGTTCCCATGACAATAAAGCCTTTTGAATTGAATTGAATTGAATTGAGAGAAAGAGAGAGAGAGAGAGAGAGAGAGAGAGAGAGAGAGAGGAGAGAGAGAGAGAGAGAGAGATGTGAAAATATGTGTGAAACTATAGAGCATACTACAGCTAATCACCCCAGATATTTCAACCGATAACCTGATCAATCAGCTATAAGGTAATGTAACATGAAGAATCAGGTAATTTATATTGATTAAAATCTTCTAACCTTATAAGACCCTTATCCTCCCCTCCTCCCCCTCACCCCTCGTCCCTTTTCACTGTCATTCATCACCCCATCCTCACCTCCTCACCCCCTCCTCCCCCTCACCTCTCCTCTCATCCTCCTCTTCCTCCTCCTCCTCCTCCACCCACTGTACCTCATCACCCTATCCCCTCCCTCCTCCGCCCCTCCTCCTCCACCTCCTCCTCCACCTCCTCCACCTCCTCCGCCCCTCCTCCTCCACCTCCTCCGCCCCTCCTCCTCCACCTCTTCCCACTGTCCATTCCTAAGAGAAATGATCTCTCCCCTCAGTCGTCACTATTAAAGAATCGCTGACAGAGAATCAGTTATCCTGACCTCAAAGTTTTAAATGTGTTACCATATCGATCAATCATTTGGAAGATATTGAAAAAAAAAAAAAATAAGTAGTTTGCGAGAGAAAAGGATGCTTATAATGAGTTATATATCCTGCGACTCATGATTAAAATACATTGTAACACACATTATTCTATGCCTATGTCAGTCCAGGGCTGTGGCTGTGGCTGGGACCTGAAGGCAGAGGTTTGAGTGTCTCGTCACTAGTTTGGCTGACAATGCTGGTGTTCGTTTACGGCGAGCGCTCGCTGTAATGTAAAAAAAATCATATTTAAACATTGATGCCTCCTAAAAGTTTTATTAAGGTGAACCTAACCTTGTAGTCTCATAAGAGCCAAACTGCCATCGCTGTTAGCTAGTGTAAACACCAAACACACAGGTACGTACAAGCACAAACACACACACACACACACACTCACACACACACACAGACACACACACACACACAGATACACACACACACAAACACAACCGTACCTATACACGTCTTCCTTCCATTCTCTCCCTATCACTTCCTCCTCCTCTCATCTATCCATACTCCTCTCCACCCCACCCTTCCTCCAGAGATACCAGCCCTCCTTCCCCTCCCTCCCTAACCCTACTGAAATACACCTCTTCCTCTTCTCCACCCCCCCCTCCTCTCCACTCCACCCTTCCTCCAGAGATACCAGCCCTCCTTCCCCTCCCTCCCTAACCCTACCGAAATACACCTCTTCCTCTCCATCACCCCCCCCCCCTCCCCCACACACTCCACACTTCCTCCAGACATACCAACAATTGTTTTTGACCAAATACAATGCTATTTCTATGTAAACAAATTAATAACAGACTGTCAGCATGCTTGTAGCGAAAGGCACTCAACATGTACTGCACTGACACAAATGACTGATGATTGGTTGAAATAAATGTATTATAAGAAGATTGTGGGAGATGTACTGTTAGATTTCAGTGCAGCCTTTAATATTATTGACCATAACCTGTTGTTGAGAAAACTAATGTGTTATGGATTTTCAACCTCTGCCATATTGTGGATTCAGAGTGGCTTGCGAAAGTATTCACCCCTCTTGGCATTTTTCCTATTTTGTTGCCTTGCAACCTGGAATTAAAATTGATTTTGAAGATGCAAAATATTTTTTATTGTGAAACAAAAACAAAGAAAACTTGAGCGTGCATAACTATTCACAAGTCAATACTTTGTAGAGCCACTTTTTTGCAGCAATTACAGTTGGGGTATGTCTCTATAAGCTTGGTACATCTAGCCACTGGGATTTCTGCCCATTCTTCAAGACAAAACCGCTCCAGCTCCTTCAAGTTGGATGGGTTCCGTTGGTGTACAGCAATCTTTAAGTCATACCACAAATTCTCAATTGGATTGAGGTCTGGGCTTTGACTAGGCCATTCCAAGACATGTAAATGTTTCCCCTTAAACCACTCGATGGTTGCTTTAGCAGTATACTTAGGGTCATTGTCCTGCTGGAAGGTGAACCTCCGTCCCAGTCTCAAATCTCTGGAAGACTGAAACAGGTTTCCCTCAACAATTTCCCTGTATTTAGCTCCATCCATCATTCCTTCAATTCTGAACATTTTCCCAGTCCCTGCCGATGAAAAAATCCCCACAGCATGATGCTGCCACCACCATTCTTCACTGTGGGGATGGTGTTCTCGGGGTGATGAGAGGTGTTGGGTTTGAGCCAGACATAGCGTTTTCCGTGATGGCCAAAAAACTCAATTTTAGTCTCCTCTGACCCGAGTGCCTTCTTCCATGTGTTTGGGGAGTCTCCCACATGGCTTTTGGCGAACACCAAATGTGTTTGCTTCTTTTTTTCTTCAAGCAATGGCTTATTTCTGGCCACTCTTCCGTAAAGCCCAGCTCTGTGGAGTGTATGGCTTAAAGTGGTCCTATGGACAGATACTCCAATCTCCGCTGTGGAGCTTTGCAGCTCCTTCAGGGTTATCTTTTGTCTCTTTGTTGCCTCTCTGATGAATGCCCTCCTTGCCTGGTCCGTGAGTTTTGGTGGGCGGCCCTCTCTTGGCAGGTTCGTTGTGGTGCCATATTCTTTCAGTATTTTAAATAATGGATTTAATGGTGGTCCGTGGGATGTTCAACATTTCTGATATTTTTTTATAATCCAACCCTGATCTGTACTTCTCCACAACCTTGTGCCTGATCTGTTTGGAGAGCTCCTTGGTCTTCCTGGTGCCTCTTGCTTGGTGTTGCCCCTTGCTTAGTGTTGTTTCAGACTCTTGTTCCTTTCAGAACAGGTGTGTATATATACTGAGATCATGTGACAGATCATGTGATACTTAGATTGCACACACTGGTGTACTTTATTTAACTAATTATGCTATTATGCTTAGTGGTGTTGCAGACTCTAGGGCCTTTCAGAACAGGTGTATATACAGTGAGGGAAAAAAGTATTTGATCCCTTGCTGATTTTGTATATTTGCCCACTGACAAAGACATGATCAGTCTATAATGTTAATGGTAGGTTTATTTGAACAGTGAGAGACAGAATAAAAAATAAAAAAAATAAAAAACGCATGTCAAAAATGTTAGCAATTGATATGCATTTTAATGGGGGAAGTAAGTATTTGACCCCTCTGCAAAACATTACTTAGTACTTGGTGGCAAAACCCTTGTTGGCAATCACAGAGGTCAGATGTTTCTTGTAGTTGGCCACCAGGTTTGCACACATCTCAAGAGGGATTTTGTTCCACTCCTCTTTGCAGATCTTCTCCAAGTCATTAAGGTTTTGAGGCTGACGTTTGGCAACTCGAACCTTCAGCTCCCTCCACATATTTTCTATGGGATTAAGGTCTGGAGACTGGCTAGGCCACTCCAGGACCTTAATGTGCTTCTTCTTGAGCCACTCCTTTGTTGCCTTGGCCGTGTGTTTTGGGTCATTGTCATGCTGGAATACCCAACCATGACCCATTTTCAATGCCCTGGCTGAGGGAAGGAGGTTCTCACCCAAGATTTGACGGTACATGGCCCCGTCCATCGTCTCTCTGATGCGGTGAAGTTGTCCTGTCCCAGAAAAACACCCCCAAAGCATAATGTTTCCACCTCCATGTTTGACGGTGGGGATGGTGTTCTTGGGGTCATAGGCAGCATTCCTCCTCCTCCAAATACGGCAAGTTGAGTTGATGCAAAAGAGCTCGATTTTGGTCTCATCTGACCACAACACTTTCACCCAGTTCTCCTCTGAATCATTCAGATGTTCATTGGCAAACTTCAGATGGCCCTGTATATGTGCTTTCTTGAGCAGGGGGACCTTGCGGGCGCCTCAGGATTTCAGTCCTTCACGGCGTAGTGTGTTACCAATTGTTTTCTTGGTGACCATGGTCCCAGCTGCCTTGAGATCATTGACAAGATCCTCCCTTGTAGTTCTGGGCTGATTCCTCACCGTTCTCATGAGCATTGCAACTCCACGAGGTGAGATCTTGCATGGAGCCCCAGTCTGAGGGAGATTGACAGTCATTTTGTGTTTCTTCCATTTGCAAATAATTGTACCAACTGTTGTCACCTTCTCACCAAGCTGCATGGCGATGGTCTTGTACCCCATTCCAGCCTTGTGTAGGTCTACAATCTTGTCCCTGACATCCTTGGAGAGCTTTTTGGTCTTGGCCATGGTGGAGAGTTTGGAATCTGATTGATTGATTGCTTCTGTGGACAGGTGTCTTTTATACAGGTAACAAGCTGAGATTAGGAGCATTCCCTTTAAGAGTGTGCTCCTAATCTCAGCTCGTTACCTGTATAAAAGACACCTAGGCGCCAAAAATCTTTCTGATTGAGATGGGGTCAAATACTTATTTCCCTCATTAAAATGCAAATCAATTTATAACATTTTTGACATGCATTTTTCTGATTTTTGTTGTTGTTATTCTATCTCTCACTGTTCAAATCAACCTACCATTAAAATTATAGACTGATCATTTCTTGGTTAGTGGGCAAACGTACAAAATCAGCAGGGGATCAAATACTTTTTTCCCTCACTGTATACTGAGATCATGTAACACTTGGATTGCACACAGGTGGACTTTATTTAACAAATTATGTGACTTCTGAAGGTAATTGGTTGCACCAGATCTTATTTAGGGGCTTCATAGCAAAGGAGTTGAATACATATTCACGCACCACCTTTCCGTTATTTATTTTTTTATACTTTTTTGAAACAAGTTATTTTTTTCATTTCACTTCAATAATTTGGACTATTTTGTGTATGTCCATTACATGACATCCAAATAAAAATCCATTTAAATTACAGATTGTAATGCAACAAAATAGGAACAACGCCAAAAGGGATGAATATTTTTTTTGCAAGGCACTGAATCTAATAGAACTCAGAGGGTTTTCTTTTAATGGAATCTTCTCTAATGTTAAACATGTCATTTCAAGTTTTATTAGTCGGACAGGATACAAATGACATATATCATTCAACAGAATGTATATAGGTTCCTTCTGGACAATGCAACAACAATAATGAATAATACAATATAATAATACGAACATAAAGTAAATGGCTCAGTAGAAGATATTCATATATATTTAGCATCAGTATAATACAGGAAGGCACAATCTATAGTCCAATATGTCCATGTGTATTGGGGAAGGGGTGGATGGAGGGCAGTGGATACACTGAGCAGTGTAATAAGTCTGGTAGCAGCAGTTGGGATGTGTGTGTAGCATGAATGTATAATGTGTGGTTTACCACAGGGCCGTTCCCTAGGCCCTCTACTCTTTTCTATTTTTTACCAATGACCTGCCACCGGCGTTAAACAAAGCATGTGTGTCCATGTATGACTCAACCACAGCCAGTGAAATCACGGCAACCCTTAAATAAAGAGGTGTAGTTAGTTTTAGAATGGGGGTGGCCAGTCATAAACTGGTCCTGAACACCTCTAAAACTAAGAGCATTGTATTAGATACAAGTCATTCCTCGAGTTTGAGACCTCAGCTGAATCTGCTAATGAATGGTGTGGCTGTTGAACAAGTTGAGGAGACTAACTTACTTGGTGTTGTAAACTGTCATGGTCAAAACATATAGAATCAAAGGTTGTAAAGATGGGGAGAGGTCTGTCTGTAATAAAGAGACGCTCTGCTTTTTAAACCCACTCCATACAGTATAGCAAGTCCTGCAGGCTTTAGTTTGATCTTATCGTGATTATTGTCCAGTCATGTGGTCCAGTGCTGCAAGCAAAGACCTAGTTAAGCTGCAGCTGGCCCAGAACAGAGCGACACATCTTACTCTTCATTGTAATCAAAGGGCTAACATAAATACTACACATGCCAGTCTCTCTTGTCTAAGAGTTGAAAAAAGACTGACTGCATCACTTCATCTTTTTATAAGAAACATTAATGTGTTGACAATCCCAGTCAATTTACACAGCTCTGACACACACACTTACCCCACCAGACATGCCACGAGAGGACTTTTCACAGTCCCCAGGTCGAGAACGAATTCAAGGAAATGTACAGTATTATACAGAGCCACGATTGCATTGAACTCCCTTCCATCTCATATAGTGCAAGTGAACAGCAAACCTGGTTTCAAAAAAATAAATAAATCAACACCTCACGGCACAAGCCTCTCCCCCATGTGACCTACTTGTTGAGTGTGTGTACTGACATGTATGTGTAACTGATGGATGCAGTAAGACTAGCTGTCGCCATTGACGTAAGCTAATGGGGACCCTAACAAAATAAAATAAAATATAAATACCAGCCCTCCTCCCCCTTCCCTTCCCATCCTAACCCTACTGAAAATACAGCTCTTCCTCTTCCTCTCCCCCAACCCTCCTCCTCTCCTCCATCCTACCCTTCCTTTAGCGAGGAGGCCTTCCTAATTGACCTGGCCCAGGTATCCTGGATGGATATAGATCTCATTCCGTCAGTAGAGGATGCCTGGTTGTTCCTTAAAAGTAATTTCCTCTCAATCTTAAATAAACATGCCCCATTCAAAAAATACAGAACTAAGAACCGATATAGCCCCTGGTTCTCCTCAGACTTGACTGCCCTTGACCAGCACAAAAACATCCTGTGGCGTACAGCATTAGCATCAAATAGCCCCCGCGATATGCAACTTTTCAGGGAAGTTAGGAACCAATATACACAAGCAGTCAGGAAAGCAAAGGCTAACTTTTTCAAACAGAAATTTGCATCCTGTAGCACTAACTCCAAAAAGTTTTGGGACACTGTAAAGTCCATGGAGAATAAGAGCACTTCCTCCCAGCTGCCCACTGCACTGAGGCTAGGAAACACTATCACCACCGATAAATCTACAATAATCGAGAATTTCAACAAGCATTTTGCTACAGCTGGCCATGCTTTCCATTTGGCTACCACTAACCCGGCCACCAACTCTGCACCCTCTGCTGCAACTTGCCCATGCCCCCCCCGCTTCTCCTTCACACAAATTCAGACAGCTGATGTTTTGAAAGCGCTGCAAAATCTGGACCCCTACAAATCAGCTGGGCTAGACAATCTGGACCCTTTCTTTCTAAAACTAGCCGCCGAAATTGTCGCAACCCCTATTACTAGTCTGTTCAACCTCTCTTTCATAACGTCTGAGATCCCCAGAGATTGGAAAGCTGCCGCGGTCATCCCCCTCTTCAAAGGGGGTGACACTCTAGATCCAAACTGCTACAGACCTATATCCATCCTGCCCTGCCTTTCGAAAGTATTCGAAAGCCAAGTTAACAAACAGATCACCGACCATTTCGAATACCACCGTACCTTCTCCGCTATGCAATCCGGTTTCCGAGCTGGTCACGGGTGCACTTCAGCCACGCTCAAGGTCCTAAACGATATTATAACCACGATTGATAATAGACAGTACTGTGCAGCCGTCTTCATCGACCTGGCCAAGGCTTTCGACTCTGTCAACCACCGCATTCTTATTGGCAGACTAAATAGCCTTGGTTTCTCAAATGACTGCCTCGCCTGGTTCACCAACTACTTCTCAGATAGAGTTCAGTGTGTCAAATCGGAGGGCCTGTTGTCTGGACCTATGGCAGTCTCTATGGGGGTGCCACAGGGTTCAATTCTTGGGCCGACACTTTTCTCCGTGTATATCAATGATGTCGCTCTTGCTGCTGGTGACTCTCAGATCCACCTCTACGCAGACGACACCATTTTGTATACATCTGGCCCTTCATTGGACACTGTGTTAACAAACCTCCAAACGAGCTTCAATGCCATACAACAATCCTTCAGTAGCCTTCAACTGCTCTTAAACACTAGTAAAACTAAATGCATGCTTTTCAATCGAACGCTGCTAGCACCCGCCCACCCGACTAGAATCACCACTCTCGACGGGTCTGACCTAGAGTATGTGGACAACTACAAATATCTAGGTGTCTGGTTAGACTGTAAACTCAACTTCCAGACTCACATAAAGAATCTCCAATCCAAAGTTAAATCTAGAATCGGCTTCCTATTTCGCAACAAAGCCTCCTTCACTCATGCTGCCAAACATGCCCTCGTAAAACTGACTATCCTACCGATCCTTGACTTCGGCGATGTCATTTACAAAATAGCCTCCAACACTCTACTCAGCAAATTGGATGTAGTCTATCACAGTGCCATCCGTTTTGTCTCCAAAGCCCCATACACTACCCACCACTGTGACCTGTACGCTCTTGTTGGCTGGTCCTCACTACATGTTCGTCGTCAAACCCACTGGCTCCAGGCCATCTATAAATCACTGCTAGGCAAATCCCCCGCCTTATCTTAGCTCATTGGTCACCATAGCAGCACCCACCCGTAGTCTGCGCTCCAGCAGGTATATCTCACTGGTCATTCCCAAAGCCAACACCTCCTTTGGCCGCCATTCCTTCCAGTTCTCTGCTGCCAATGACTGGAACGAATTGCAAAAATCTCTGAAGCTGGAGACTCTTATCTCCCTCAATAACTTTAAGCATCAGTTGTCAGAGCACCTTACCGATCACTGCACCTGTACACAGCCCATCTGAAATTAGCCCACCCAACTACCTCATCCCTATATTGTTATTTATTTTGCTCTTTTGCACCCCAGTATCTCTATTTGCACATCATCTCTTGCACATCTAGCATTCCAGTGTTAATACTATTGTAATTATTCTGCACTATAGCCTATTTATTGCCTTACCTCCATAACTTGCTACATTTGCACACACTGTATATATATTTTCTGTTGTATTTCTGACTTTATGTTTTTTTTTACCCCATATGTAACTCTGTGTTGTTTTTATTGCACTACTTTGCTTTATCTTGGCCAGGTCGCAGTTGTAAATGAGAACCTGTTCTCAACTGGCTTACCTGGTTAAATAAAGGTGAAATAAAAAAATTAAATAAAAGACATAGCAGCCCCATTCACCCTCCTACCCTCCCCTTTCCATTCCTGTATTCACATCTCTACCTCCTATTCCCCCCCCCCCCTTCCATCCATATATCTCCCCCCTCTCCCCCTCTCCCCCCTTCCATCCATATCCCTGCCTCCTCTACCTCCTCTTCTCCCCCTTTCATCCATATCTCTCCCTGCTCTACCCCCCCTTACATCCATATCCCTCCCCCCTCTCCCCCATCCATCCATATATCTCCCTCCCCTCCACCACCTCCCCCATCCCCCCTCCGACCATGTCCATCTCCCCCTCCTCCCTCCTCCCCCTTCCATCCATATGACTCCCCCATCCCCCCTCCACCCATGTCTCCCTCCCCTCCTCCCTCCTCCCCCTTCCATCCATATGTCTCCCCCCTCTCCCCCACTCCCCCCCACTCCCCTTCCATCCATAATCTCCCTCCCCTCCAACCCCCTCTCCCTTCCATCCATATGTCTCCCCCCTCCCCCCTCCCCCCCTCCATCCATGTCTCCCTCCCCTCCTCTCCCTCTCCCCCCCTTCCATCCATTTGTCTCCCTCCTCTCCTCACTTCCATCATGATGGCTCCCTCCCCTCATAGTGTATTTTACAGTATGTTTTACAGTATGTTTTACAGTATGTTTTACAGTATGTTTTACAGTATGTTTTATAGTATGTTTTACAGTGTGTTTTACAGTATGTTTTATAGTATGTTTTACAGTATGTTTTACAGTATGTTCTACAGTGTGTTTTACAGTATGTTTTACAGTATGTTTTACAGTATGTTTTACAGTATGTTCTACAGTGTGTTTTATAGTATGTTTTACAGTAAGTTTTACAGTATGTTTTACAGTATGTTTTACAGTATGTTCTACAGTGTGTTTTACAGTATGCTTTACAGTATGTTCTACAGTGTGTTTTACAGTATGTTTTACAGTATGTTTCAAGGCTTATAGCTGAAGTAGCTCCTATGTGTTATTACACCAAATGAAACGTTTTTTTCTGAACTACTCTTGCTCAGGTTCTTCCTCTCTCTTACTGTGTCAAGCGCTACCTACCTTCCATTTCAAAAAGTCTCCCAATCTTTTAATACTCCCTCTGTGGGAGATGAGAAGTACAAATATGCTTTCTTTCCCCCTTACTTGTTCTTGCTCTCTCTGACTGTTTCTCTCCCACCCTTTCTTTTTAGCTCTCTCTTGCTCTATTTCTGTCTCTCTCTCTCTCTCTCTCTCTCTTGCTTTTGCTGCCCCCCCCCCCCACCCCTCTCTCTCTGAATGAAATAATGTAACAATACATGTCAGCTTTATTTATACCCATCCATCCATTCCCTATTCAGTCTGCTTGGTTGGTTCAGGTGGGGAGATTTCAGTCTGCTTCGTTAGTTCAAATGGGTAGGTTTGAGTCTGCTTGGTTGGTTCAGGTGGGGAGGTTTCAGTCTGCTTGGTTGGTTCAGGTGGGGAGGTTTCAGTCTGCTTGGTTGGTTCAGGTGGGGAGGTTTCAGTCTGCTTGGTTGGTTCAGGTGGGGAGGTTTCAGTCTGCTTGGTTGGTTCAGGTGGGGAGGTTTCAGTCTGCTTGGTTGGTTCAGGTGGGGAGGTTTCAGTCTGCTTGGTTGGTTCAGGTGGGGAGGTTTCAGTCTGCTTGGTTGGTTCAGGTGGGGAGGTTTCAGTCTGCTTGGTTGGTTCAGGTGGGGAGGTTTCAGTCTGCTTGGTTGGTTCAGGTGGGGAGGTTTCAGTCTGCTTGGTTGGTTCAGGTGGGGAGGTTTGGCATTTCTCTGTGTATTCTCTTTGAGCAGTGAAACACACACTGGGTTTTCAGAGCTGTCAGAGAAGCACATGATGAGTGAAGACAGTGGCTCACAGGTTAAGCAAATGTTTTAAACCAGGAACAATTAGCTAGCCACACAGAGGTATCACACATTAAAACGACACTTTAGTCAGTCACAGACAACACAGAGAGAGAGAGCGGAGGAGAGAGAGAGAGAGAGAGAGAGAGAGAGAGAGAGAGGAGAGAGAGAGAGGAGAGAGAGAGAGAGGAGAGAGAGAGAGAGAGAGAGAGAGATAGAGAGTACAAAAGAGAGGGTGGATAAATCAAATTATTTCTGTGAAGAACTAGAGAGAGCGTGAGGGTGTGAGAGAACAAAAGAGAGATGAGAGAGAGAAGAGAGGAATAAACGTTGCCTACCTTTCAGACATAATTGTTTTTTGGGCAGGTTGCAGGGATAGGAGAGAACCTGGTCCCGGGAGGTAGCGGGGTGTGACATTTTCATTTGCTTCAAAGTTCTCCTCTGGTGACATAATGCAGATTGTATATCTGTGTTCCAAATGGTACTCTATTCCATATATAGTTCACTAATATCTCTGTACGGATCCCTGGGCCGATGGGGGCTGACGGGGCCGTGAGTGTCCGGGCTCTGCTCTATTCCATATATAGTTCACTAGTATCTCTGTACGGATCCCTGGGCCGATGGGGGCTGACGGGGCCGTGAGTGTCCGGGCTCTGCTCTATTCCATATATAGTTCACTAATATCTCTGTACGGATCCCTGGGCCGATGGGGGCTGACGGGGCCGTGAGTGTCCGGGCTCTGCTCTATTCCATATATAGTTCACTAATATCTCTGTACGGATCCCTGGGCCGATGGGGGCTGACGGGGCCGTGAGTGTCCGGGCTCTGCTCTATTCCATATATAGTTCACTAATATCTCTGTACGGATCCCTGGGCCGATGGGGGCTGACGGGGCCGTGAGTGTCCGGGCTCTGCTCTATTCCATATATAGTTCACTAATATCTCTGTACGGATCCCTGGGCCGATGGGGGCTGACGGGGCCGTGAGTGTCCGGGCTCTGCTCTATTCCATATATAGTTCACTAATATCTCTGTACGGATCCCTGGGCCGATGGGGGCTGACGGGGCCGTGAGTGTCCGGGCTCTGCTCTATTCCATATATAGTTCACTAATATCTCTGTACGGATCCCTGGGCCGATGGGGGCTGACGGGGCCGTGAGTGTCCGGGCTCTGCTCTATTCCATATATAGTTCACTAATATCTCTGTACGGATCCCTGGGCCGATGGGGGCTGATGGGGCCGTGAGTGTCAGGGCTCTGCTCTATTCCATATATAGTTCACTAATATCTCTGTACGGATCCCTGGGCCGATGGGGGCTGACGGGGCCGTGAGTGTCCGGGCTCTGCTCTATTCCATATATAGTTCACTAATATCTCTGTACGGATCCCTGGGCCGATGGGGGCTGACGGGGCCGTGAGTGTCAGGGCTCTGCATCATAATAATGTCCAGTGTTCCTCATCATAATGATGTCCAGTGTTCCTCATCATTCTCATCATAATAATGTACAGTGTTCTTCATCATGATAATGTCCAGTGTTCCTCATCATTCTCATCATAATAATGTACAGTGTTCTTCATCATGATAATGTCCAGTGTTCCTCATCATCCTCATCATGATAATGTACAGTGTTCTTCATCATGATAATGCCCAGTGTTCCTCATCATAGTAATACCCAGTGTTCCTCATCATGATAATGTCCAGTGTTCCTCATCATTCTAATCATAATAATGTCCAGTGTTCCTCATCATAATAATGTCCAGTGTTCTTCATCATAATGATGTCCAGTGTTCTTCATCATTCGCATCATAATAATGTCCAATTTTCCTCATCATGATAATGTCCAATGTTCTTCATCATTCTCATTATAATAATGTCCAGTGTTCCTGATCATGATAATGTCCAGTGTTCCTCATCATTCTCATTATAATAATGTCCAGTGTTCCTCATCATAATAATAATTTCCAGTATTCCTCATCATGATAATGTCCAGTTTTCAAATCATAATTATATTGTCCAGTGTTCCGCATCATAATAATGTCCAGTACTCCTCATCATAATGATGTCCAGTGTTCTTCATCATCCTCATTATAATAATGTCCAGTGTTCCTCATCATGATAATGTCCAGTGTTCCTCATAATTTTCATTATAATAATGTCCAGTGTTCCTCATAATTGTCACGATCGTCAAAAGGAGTGGACCAATGCGCAGCGTGGAATGCGAACATACTTTTATTAAATATTCACCACACGAACAAAAACAACAAAACGATACGTGAAATCCTTGGGTACATACACAAACCATACACGGAACAAGATCCCACAATACACTGTGCCAAATAGGCTGCCTAAGTATGGATCCCAATCAGAGACAACAAGCAACAGCTGATTCTCGTTGCCTCTGATTGAGAACCACCCCGGCCAACATAGCTACACATGAACTAGATCCTAACATAGAAACACAAACACATAGAATCTACACACCCTGGCTCAACATATAAGCGTCCCAGAGCCAGGGCTTGACAATAATTCTCATCATAATAATGTCCAGTGTTCCTCATAATAATAATGTCCAGTTTTCCTCATCATGATAATGTCCAGTGTTCCTCATCATCCTCATCATGATATTGTCCAGTGTTCTTCATCATTCTCATTATAATAATGTCCACCGTTCCTCATCATCCTGATCATGATAATGTCCGGTGTTCTTCATCATAATGATGTCCAGTGATCTTCATCATAATAACGTCCACTGTTCTTCATCATCCTCATCATGATAATGCCCAGTGTTCTTCATCATAATGATGTCCAGTGATCTTCATCATAATAACGTCCAGTGTTCCTAATCATCCTCATCATGATAATGCCCAGTGTTCTTCATCATAATGATGTCCAGTGATCTTCATCATAATAACGTCCAGTGTTCCTAATCATCCTCATCATGATAATGTCCAGTGTTCCTCATAATAAAAATGTCCAGTGTTCTTCATCATGATAATGTCCAGTGTTCTTCATCATCCTCATCATAATATTGTTTAGTGTTCCTCATCATAATAATGTCCAGTGTTCTTCATCATGATAATGTCCAGTGTTCCTCATCATGATAATGTCCAGTGTTCCTCATCATAATAATGTCCTGTGTTCCTCATCTTCCTCATCATAATAATGTCCAGTGTTCTTCATCATGATAATGTCCAGTGTTCTTCATCATGATAATGTCCAGTGTTCTTCATCATCCTCATCATAATATTGTTTAGTGTTCCTCATCATAATAATGTCCAGTGTTCCTCATAATAATAATGTCCAGTGTTCCTCATCATAATAATGTTTTTCATTACAATATTGTCCACCGTTCCTCATCATCCTTATCATGATAATGCCCAGTGTTTTTAATCATAATGATGTCCAGGGATCTTCATCATAATAATGCCCAGTGTTCCTCATCATGATAATGTTCAGTTTTCTTCATCATCCTCATTATAATAATGTCCAGTGTTCCTCCTAAAGATAATGTCCAGTGTTACTAATCATGATCATGTCCAGTGTTCTTCATCATTCTCATCATAATAATGTCCAGTGTCCCTCATCATCCTCATCATAATATTGCCCAGTGTTCCTTATCATGATAATGTCAAGTTACAAACACAATGGACCAAGGAACAGTTACCACCCTTTCAGAATGGAAGTTACAAACACAATGGACCAAGGAACAGTTACCACCCTTTCAGAATGGAAGTTACAAACACAATGGACCAAGGAACAGTTACCACCCTTTCAGAATGGAAGTTACAAACACAATGGACCAAGGAACAGTTACCACACTTTCAGAACGGAAGTTAAGTCTACACGTCCCCAGGTCCTGCTTTAGGAATGACAGGAAATGCAGTACTTTAAAAAATATTTACCGGTACTAGGTAATTGATCAGGTATTTCTCTATTAGGCCAACAAAGCCGATTTAATGTTTATTTTTTGTGAGGCTAGCGAGCAAATAAATATGAAATACAATAAACAAAAATATAAATGCAACATGTAAAGTGTTGGTCCCATGTTTCATGAGCTGAAATAACAAATCCCAGATACAGTATTTTCTCTCAAATTTTGTTCACAAATCTGTTTACATCCCTGTTAGTGATTTATCCGTTGTCAAGACAATCCATCCACCTGACAGGTGCGGCATATCAAAAAAGCTGATTAAACCGCATTATCATTACACAGGTGCACCTTGTGCTGGGGACAATTAAAGGCCACTCTAAAATGTGCAGTTTAGTCACATTACATTGTGATCCACAACAGCTTTCTACAAAGTAAACACTTGACTGCTGCAGAATGTTAACGGTAGGACAGTGTGTGTGTGTAACAGAGAGACATCCAATTAAACCGTCAGAGCAGGGAAAGGCCACAGTTTCCCCAGCCAGGTTACCCGTGATACATGTCGATATTCAATGTCCATCCATGTCTGAGGACGTCAGGAGGTTGACGTGGAAACCGGCCACTAGGGGGCAACAGTGTGCGCAGTCTCCTTCAAGTAGGTTTCGGTTTTGCTAGGGAATGGTGGATGGGGGAAAGCATCTGCCACTGATTCCAAAGATTAAAGCAAGTTTAAATCTAGCAATAGAAAGTTGTTTTTTTGTAATTATTTTTGTATCCTATCCCAAACCTTAACCCTTACCTTAACCATTCGAGTTAATGCCTAACCTTAAGATTTCAGAGTTAATGTCTAAACTTAACCTTAACCTTACAAATTAGGAGTTAATACCTCAACTTAACCGTAAACACTTTAAAATGTGATGTTTGATATAATATTGATGAACATCTACTTCTGACGTGAGACTGTGAGAGAGCTAGTTGGTTTACCCAGCCAGGTTTTCATGAGACTGTGAGAGAGCTAGTTGGTTTACCCAGCCAGGTTTTCATGAGACTGTGAGAGAGCTAGTTGGTTTACCCAGCCAGGTTTTCATGAGACTGTGAGAGCCAGTTGGTTTACCCAGCCAGGTTTTCATGAGACTGTGAGAGAGCTAGTTGGTTTACCCAGCCAGGTTTTCATGAGACTGTGAGAGAGCTAGTTGGTTTACCCAGCCAGGTTTTCATTAGACTGTGAGAGCTAGTTGGTTTACCCAGCCAGGTTTTCATCTTGAAAGACAACATCAATACATTTTCTGTCCTCTTTCTTTCTGTCCATCTTTTCAGATTGATGTCATTATGATTCATGGTAGCTATCCTCAGCAGCGTGCACATAGCCCTGCGAAATGTCTGCGCAAACACACACAAACACACACACACACACACACACTCCCAAACACACACACGTCAATGAAGAACATTGGGTACAAACATGCCTGTGGAGGTAGCGTTTTTTTAAACAGGGGGTGAATGTCAAGCAGTTTCCAAACGTATGTTAATGCTTAGTGGCTGACAGAGGGTTAACCTCGTTTAGACAACGACAACGCAAGTCTCATATCAGATTCAGGGATTGATTCTGGTCAGGCTTTAAAGGCAGCATAAGCAATGTGACTTTCAAGTGAATGTGTGTGTGTGTTTATGTGTGTGTCTGCACAAGCATGCATATCTGTGCGCAGGCTTGTGTGTGTTTATCTGTGCACGCTTGTCTGCTTAGTACATGCTGATTTGTATGCTTGAAGGAACATATTTTCATATGTTTAAGTGGGGAACATATTTTCATATATTTAAGTGGCGTAACGTCAAGCTTTGATAGTACTGTCTCTTGTGGCTATCTCTTGGAACTAACCCTTAGTTGAAGGATTGGGTAGGATATGCCTATATCGTAGATGTACAGCTTGATTTGAAAAAGTTTCTGTGTTTCTCTCTTATCTTCCTTTACCTCTCTCTCTCTCTCTCTCTCTCTCTCTCTCTCTCTCTCTCTCTCTCTCTCCTCTCTCTCTCTCTCTCTCTCTCTCTCTCTCTCTCTCTCTCTCTCTCTCTCTCTCTCTCTCTTTCTGCCCCTATTGTAAGTGAACATCCTGGTACTTGAGTGGGACTGGAGAACTGACATCAGGGACATGGCAAAAGCAGCAAACTTCTCTCCTGTCTAGATCTCTGTTTGATGCCATTCACCACTCAAAGACAGAAACATCTCTTCATCTCTCTCTCTAACCCCCTGTCACCTCTCTCTCTCTCTCTCTCTCTCTCTCTCTAACCCCCTGTCTCCTCTCTCTCTCCCTCGCTCCCTCTCGTTCTCTTTAGAGACGTATCCTGATCTGTTTCAATCATTTATGGAATGAGAGAAAGAAGGAGACAAATGATGATGATCACAGCGGAGAGGTGGCCAAGTCCAACGCTCTCCTCCTCCTCTCCCTCAATTCAACCCTCTCTCTCTCGTTCAGCCTTTTGCATTCTGTTTACTACCCTTTGAGTGTTTCAATGTGGTTTCTGTAAGATTATTGATCCAATATTCTTTAGTATTCCTGGTCCGTATTCTGAAGTTCTGAGTATGTGTTTCGTGTTCGGAACTCCGTGTCCTGTAGCTGACTCAGTGTTCTGAACTCTGTGTTCTGTAGCTGACTCAGTGTTCTGAACTCTGTGTTCTGTAGCTGAATCAGTGTTCTGAACTCTGTGTTCTGTAGCTGACTCACTGTTCTGAACTCTGTGTTCTGTAGCTGACTCAGTGTTCTAAACTGTGTATTCTGTAGCTAACTCAATGTTCTGAACTCTGTGTTCTGTAGCTGACTCAGTGTTCTAAACTATTTTTCGTGGTAGCGAATAGGACTCAGTTTCTGAACTCGTCTGTTGTAGGGGT
>LR778260.1:3681794-3821794 GCA_902810595.1 Coregonus sp. 'balchen'
GGTCACTATGGCCTCCCTCTTGGTTGCTCTATGGTCCTCCCTCTTGGTCTGGCTATGGCCTCCTCTTGGTAGCATCTATGGGCCTTTTTCCCCCCTTGATCTGCTGGCATCTATGGTCCTCCCTCTTGGTGTAGCATCTATGGGCCTCCCTCTTGGTGTTGCATCTATGGGCCTCCCTCTTGATCTGGCATCTATGGGCCTCCCTCTTGGTGTAGCATCTATGGGCCTCCCTCTTGGTGTTGCATCTATGGGCCTCCCTCTTGGTGTAGCGTTGGGTAATGTGTTAGCATTCTGATTAGTCAGAGATAGAGATAGGCTGGTTGTTGTTTTGTTGTTTGTTTGCTTGTATTTGGTTTTATTCTATTTCCTGGACTGTCACCTTGAGTGTGCTTCGGGGTTCTTTAGTGTTATTTTTCAATGCTCTTGAATTGTTGAGTGTCATCCCTTAAAGCTTTCAAATGACAAAAATGGAGTAGAAAATGTATCAGAAGGATGTACGCCAGTTATGTTTTGGGGATAATTAATTATGCAAATGAGGGGAGGTGAACCTAAGGGGAGAATATCACCATGCTGAAATTGACCTCTCTCTCTCTCTCTCTCTCTCCCGCCTCCTCCTCTCGCCTCTCTATCGCTCTCTCTCTCCCTCTCTCCTCTACTCTAATCTCTCTCTCTCCACTCTCCTCTCTCTCATCTTCTCTTTCAGCTCCACCCTTCTCTCTATATTTCCCTCCCTCCCTCCAACTCTGTCTTTAGGATGCAGACGAAGTATGTGCCGTCAGTAAGGTCGTCTGATGGAGGGAGTGGAGACAGAGGGGAGAAACAGACAGACAGAAACCTCGCTGTCCACTTCACTCTACCTGACTGCACTGTGCTGCAGACACACACACAGAGCCCTGATGGACACAAACACACACAAACACACACACACACACAGAGACCTGACGTGCACACACACACACTCACACAGCCACAGTTGAACCCTCACAGGCGTCTGAGGACCCTGTCTTACCCATCACTCACACTGAACCCAAACACAGGAACCAGGGAGGAGAGGAGGGAAGGATGGAACGAGGGATAGAGAAAATACTTTTGTCTGTGTAGCGTCTGCGTCAGGGGACCAGGAGCTGTCAGAATCTCTTTTTTGCTCATGTCAGTTTTTGTGGACAAGGTGAAAAGCTTCAAGTTCCTCGGCGTACACATCACTGACGATCTGAAATGGTCCACCCACACAGAAAGTGTGGTGAAGAAGGCGCAACAGCGCCTCTTCAACCTCAGTGTGCTGAATAAATTCATATTGGCCCCTAAGACCCTCACAAACTTTTACAGATGGACAATTGAAAGGATCCTGTCGGCCTGTATCACCGTCTGAACAACGCATCAACGAAGGCTCACTGCCTGCCCTCCAGGGAATCTACAGCACCCGATGTCACAGGAAGGCCAAGAAGATCATCAAGGACCTCAGCCAACCCGAGCCACGGCCTGTTCACCCCTCTACCATCCAGAAGGCGAGGTCAGTACAGGTGCATCAAAGCTGGGACCGAGAGACTGAAAAAAAGTTAATATCTCAAGGCCATCAGACTGTTTAATAGCCATCACTAGCCGGCCAATACCGAGTAGCCTGCCCATCACTAGCCGGCCAATACCGAGTAACCTGCCCATCACTAGCCGGCCAATACCGAGTAACCTGCCCATCACTAGCCGGCCAATACCGAGTAACCTGACCATCACTAGCCGGCCAATACAGAGTAACCTGCCCATCACTAGCCGGCCAATACCGAGTAACCTGCCCATCACTAGCCGGCCAATACCGAGTAACCTGCCCATCACTAGCCGGCCAATACCGAGTAGCCTGCCCATCACTAGCCGGCCAATACCGAGTAACCTGCCCATCACTAGCCGGCCAATACCGAGTAACCTGCCCATCACTAGCCGGCCAATACCGAGTAACCTGCCCATCACTAGCCGGCCAATACCGAGTAACCTGCCCATCACTAGCCGGCCAATACCGAGTAACCTGCCCATCACTAGCCGGCCAATACCGAGTAACCTGACCATCACTAGCCGGCCAATACCGAGTAACCTGCCCATCACTAGCCGGCCAATACCGAGTAACCTGCCCATCACTAGCCGGCCAATACCGAGTAACCTGCCCATCACTAGCCGGCCAATACCGAGTAGCCTGCCCATCACTAGCCGGCCAATACCGAGTAACCTGCCCATCACTAGCCGGCCAATACCGAGTAACCTGCCCATCACTAGCCGGCCAATACCGAGTAACCTGCCCATCACTAGCCGGCCAATACCGAGTAACCTGCCCATCACTAGCCGGCCAATACCGAGTAACCTTGCCCATCACTAGCGGCCAATACCGAGTAACCTGCCCATCACTAGCCGGCCAATACCGAGTAGCCTGCCCATCACTAGCCGGCCAATACCGAGTAGCCTGCCCATCACTAGCCGGCCAATACCGAGTAACCTGCCCATCACTAGCCGGCCAATACCGAGTAACCTGCCCATCACTAGCCGGCCAATACCGAGTAGCCTGCCCATCACTAGCCGGCCAATACCGAGTAACCTGCCCATCACTAGCCGACCAATACCGAGTAACCTGCCCATCACTAGCCGGCCAATACCGAGTAACCTGCCCATCACTAGCCGGCCAATACCGAGTAACCTGCCCATCACTAGCCGGCCAATACCGAGTAACCTGCCCATCACTAGCCGGCCAATACCGAGTAACCTGCCCTAAACTTAGTCACTGTCACTAGACTGCTACCACTCAAACCTGCCCAATGTACACTACCAGTCAAAAGACACACCTACTCATTCAAGGGTTTTTTCTTTATTTTTACTATATTTTCTACATTGTAGAATAATAGTGAAGACATCAACACTATGAAATAACACATATGGAAGCATGTAGTAACCCAAAAAAGTGTTAAACACATCAAAATATATTTGAGATTTGAGATTCTTCAAAGTAGCCACCCTTTGCCTTGATGACAGCTTTGCACACTCTTGGCGTTCTCTCAACCAGCTTCACCTGGAATGCTTTTCCAACAGTCTTCAAGGTGTTCCCACATATGCTGAGCACTTGTTGGCTGTTTTTCCTTCACTCTGCGGTCCGACTCATCCCAAACCATCTCAATTGGGTTGAGGTCGGGGGATTGTGGAGGCCAGGTCATCTGATGCAGCACTCCATCACTCTCCTTCTTGGTAAAATAGCCCTTACACAGCCTGGAGGTGTGTTGGGTCATTGTCCTGTTGAAAAACAAATGATAGTCCCACTAAGCCCAAACCAGATGGGATGGTGTATTGCTGCAGAATGCTGTGGTAGCCATGGTGGTTAAGTGTATCTTGAATTCAAAAAAAAATCACAGACAGTGTCACCAGCGAAGCACCCCCACACCATAACACCTCCTCCTCCATGCTTTACGGTGGGAAATACACATGCGGAGATCATCCGTTCACCCACACCGCGTCTCACAAAGACCAAAAATCTCCAATTTGGACTCCAGACCAAAGGACAGATTTCCACCAATCTAATGTCCATTGCTCGTGTTTCTTGGCCCAAGCAAGTCTCTTCTTCCTATTTGTGTCCATTAGTAGTTTATTTGCAGCAATTCGACCATGAAGGCCTGATTCACAAAGTCTCCTCTGAACAGTTGATGTTGAGATGTGTCTGTTACTTGAACTCTGTGCAGCATTTATTTGGGATGCATTTTCTGAGGCTGGTAACTCTAATGAACTTATCTTCTGCAGCAGAGGTAACTCTGGGTCTTCCATTCCTGTGGTGGTCCCCATGAGAGCCAGTTTCATCATAGCGCTTGATGGTTTTTGCGACTGCACTTGAAGAAACTTTCAGTTTTAAGTTCTAGAAATCGTCCGTATTGACTGACCTTCATGTCGTAAAGTAATGATGGACTGTCATTTCTCTTTGCTTATCTGAGCTGTTCTTGCCATGATATGGATTTGGTCTTTTACCAAATAGGGCTATCTTTTGTATATGACCCCTACCTTGTCACAACACAACTGATTGGCTCAAACGCATTACGAAGGAAATAAATTCCACTAATTAACTTTTAACAAGGCACACCTGTTAATTGAAATGCATTCCAGGTGACTACTTCATGGTTGAGAGAATGCCAAGAGTGTGCAAAGCTTTCATCAAGGCAAAGGGTGGCTATTTGAAGAATCTAAAATGTAAACTATATTTTTGATTTGTTTAACACTTTTTTGGTTACTACATGATTCCATATGTGTTATTTCATAGTTTTGATGTATTCACTATTATTCTACAATGTTGAAAATATTAAAAAATAAAGAAAAACCCTGGAATGAGTAGGTGTTCTAAAACGTTTGACTGGTACTGTACATAGAAATGGAATCACTGGTCACTTTAATAATGGAATCACTGGTCACTTTAATAATGGAACACTGGTGACTTTAATGGAATCACTGGTCACTTTAATAACGGAACACTGGTCACTTTAATAACGGAACACTGGTGACTTTAATGGAATCACTGGTCACTTTAATAACGGAACACTGGTCACTTTAATAACGGAACACTGGTGACTTTAGGAATTGAACACTAGTCACTTTAAGAGTGGAACACCGGTCACTTTAAATAATGCTTATATACTGTTTTACACATTTCATGTGTAAATACTGTATTCTAGTCAAGGCTATCCTATTTAACTATTGCTGTACTTATAATATTCTTCAGATATACTACATATTCTATCCATATACTCTCTGTATTGTCTATACATACCGTCAAATGTACACTACATGACCAAAATTATGTGGACACCTGCTCGTCGAACATCTCATTATAAAATCATGGGCGTTAATACAGAGTTGGTCCCCCCCTTTGCTGCTAGAACAGCCTCCACTCTTCTGGAGGGACGCCCAGAAGTGGGACTCTACTCCTCTCCTAAATTAGGCCTATGCAGAGAAGTCTCTCTCTCTCTCTTTCTCTCTTTATATACTGGTATATTTGGATTAGCTAGAATCATACTGTAACTAATCGATAACTACAGTAATTAGTTAAGTGCATGTATGATCTCATTGCTTCAAGTTAAAATAAGATCCAAGGCCCACAGCTATCACTACATCTGATTGATCATAGATGAATTAAATAATGATCCCAGGGACCCACAGCTCATCACTAACACCTGATTGATCAATAGACTGAATAAATAATGATCCCAGGGACCCACAGCTCATCACTAACACCTGATTGATCAATAGACTGAATTAAATAATGATCCCAGGGACCCACAGCTCATCAATAACATCTGATTAATCAATAGACTGAATTAAATAATGATCCCAGGGACCCACAGTTCATCACTAACACCTGATTGATCAATAGACTGTCAATGATGATTCCGTTATTATTATTGTATTCAGAAGAGAAATAGAGGACTTTACTCAGTGGAGTTGGAGCCTTCAAAACCCCATCACAAACTGGCCAGAGTGTTGTTTTTAAGTGTGTGGGTGTTTAAGTGTGTGTGTGTGTGTGTGTGTGTGTGGGGGTGTGATGTGTGTGTGTGTGTGTGTGTTTATGTGTGTGTGTGTGTGTGTGGTGTGTGTGGTGGTGTGTGTGTGTGTGTGGTGTGTGTGTGTGTGTGGTGTGTGGTGGTGTTTTGTGTGTGTGTGTTAGTGTGTTTATGTGTGTGTGTGTGGGTGTAGTTGTGTGTGTGGTGTGTGAGTGTGTTGTGTTGTTTGTGTGGGTGTGTGTGGGTGTGTGTGTTGTGTGTCGTTTTGTGTGGTGTGTTGGTGTGTTTGTTTGTGTGTGTGTGTGTGTGGGTGTGTGGTTGGTGGTGTGTGATGTGGTGGTGTGGTGGGTGTGGTAGTTGTTGTGTTGGTGTGTGTGTGGTGTGTGTGTGTTGTTTTGTGTGTGGTGTTTGTGGTGTGGGTGTGGGTGTGTGGTGTGTGGGGTGTGTGTGGTGTGGTGGTGTGTTGCGTGGTTGTGTGGTTGTGTGTGTGTGGTGGTGTGGTTGTGTGGGTGTGTGTGTGGAGTGTGAGGGTGTGTGTGGTGTGTGTGTGTGGTGTGTGGGTGGTGTGTGTGGTGTGCTTGTTGCGTGTGTTGGTGTGGTGGGTGTTGGGTGTGTGTTGTTTGTGTGGTGTTGTGTGTGGTGGTTGTGTGTTGTGTTGGTGGTGTGTGTGTTGTAGTGTGTGTGTGTGTGTGGTGTGTGTGTGTGGTGGTGTGTGGGGTAGTGTGGGTGTTGATGTTGTGGTGTGTGTTTTGTTTGGTTTTTTTTTTTGTGTTTGTTGTTGTGTGTTGTGGTTGTGTGTGTGTTTGTGTGTTGTGTTGTGTGTGTGTTGTGTTGTGTGTGTGTGTGTGTGTGTGTGGTGTTTTTGTGGTGTTGTTTGTGATGAGTGTGAGATATAGGGAGTGGAAGCCGCCACGGTGTTCACTAGGCTGACGGAGGATGACCGGAACACAATCAGCCGGTAATTATGTGTCAGAACCGTTTAACGGAGAAAGGCCCGGTCCCGCCGTTCTGTAACGTTTTCCTTCCGCCAGACAGCTACAATCTGCCCAAACAAAGACATTATCCTGCTTCTTCCTCCATGTGCCAGACAGCTAACGCATTTCCCAGAGAAAATAAATAAATTTAAAAAAAAAAAAAACTCCATCGTGCTAACTGACAATCAACAATCGTCATTCCGAAAAAGAGGACAGACACGTTCTGATTAGAAGTCAATTGATTTGATCAGCATAAATGATCTGGTCATTGGAAACAGCACGCGGAAGAGGAGGACAGCCCTAAGGTCTCAAGGTGTTTACTGTTTCGCTGTGTGAAATGTGATTGAAGTTGATTAACAGGGGAGAGAGGGAGAAATGATTTTTTTTTTCTTAAGGCGGTAGGAAGGAAATTAATGAAATTAGAAACATGAAGGGAATATTTTAGGCTAACACCAGCTGTAACAAGTAGGGCCGGGAATTGACCTCACAATACAATATTCTTAAAATACTTAGGTGCTGATACGATATGCACTGCGATTCGATACTGCGATTCGATACTGCGATTCGATACTGCGATTCGATACTGAGATTCGATACTGCGATCGGATGTTCCAAACATGTTGCTCACTATGTGTATGTCGCAGAGGGACAAGAGAAAGTCGTTTTGATCAGTCATGGACATAAAGGTGCTGAATACATGTTGGCTCACCATTTATAAAGAAGATGGAGAACAGGCTGTAGAAAGAGACATACCAGAGTTTTGGCGCAGGTACAGATGATTAGCGGCCAAAAAATATTGTGATATCATAAAAAAATATATATATATATATTGTGATATATCATCCAAAATAATATCCCGGTATTTAACTGTATCGATGTTGTCCCCCATCACTCCTTACAGTAGTAGCATTAAAAGTAGCAGTGGTAGTAGTGATCGTAGTCATGTTAGTCATAGTAGTAGTAGTAGTACATTTACATTAAAATTGTAGTCATCTAGCAGACGCTTTTATCCAGAGCGACTTACAGGAGCAATTAGGGTTAAGTGCCTTGCTCAAGGGCACATCGACAGATTTTTCACCTAGTCGGCTCGGGGATTAGAATTAGCGACCTTTCGGTTACTGGCACAACGCTCTTAACCACTAAGCTACTTGTAGTAGTATTAGTAGTAGTAGTAGTAGTAGTAGTAGTAGTAGTAGTAGTAGTAGTAGTAGTAGTAGTAGTAGTAGTAGTAGTAGTAGTAGTAGTAGTAGTAGTAGTAGTAGTAGTAGTAGTAGTAGTAGTAGTAGTAGTAGTAGTAGTACAGATGTATTATTGAGGAGACAGATTATTACTGAGAACTAATAAAATAGGATTTAAAGGAGGATCAATATTTCTCAACAGACATTGTTTGTGTCTGGCTAAGGCTATTTCTCTGTTGTTGCGTCCCAAATGGCACCATATACCCCTAGCCTTATGAGTCCTGGTCAAAAGTAGTGTGCTAAATAGGGAATAGGGTGTCATTTGGGATGTAGACTCTGTGTGTATAGAGAGGGCAGTAACATGCAGCGTTGTGCCTCCCCAAATCTCTGTCCTCACAGTAGGCAAAGAGCAGACACTGGAGACATAGGAGGCTGTTTGACATGCAAACCCAGCAGCTACCGACTACAAGCCTCACTGCTCTCTCACAGTGGGGGAGAGATAGCCACGCACACACGCACGCACGCACGCACACACACACACACACACACACACACACACACACACACACACACACACACACACACACACACACACACACACAGAGAGAGAGAGAGAGAGAGAAGCAGAAACACACACACCACTGGAGCAGATACCATGCCTAGCCAGGAGAACAGCGAAGCTACTTAGACCGTTATGAGTCTGGTTGCTATTGAGGTATGAAAGTTCAGAGTGGTGTGCTATCTCCCTACTGTTTCCACCCTTCCACTGCCTCCCAAACTCATTATAATGCTGTTTTAACATCAACTAAACAGAAAGAGAATGATAGCGGTTTCAGCCACAGCCACTGGCAGCCGAGCCCAGCTGCACCACAGTCTAAGAGAGAGGCATCCTGGGACCACAGTCTGAGAGAGAGGCATCCTAGGACCACAGTCTGAGAGAGAGGCATCCTGGGACCACAGAGTCTAAAAGAGAGGCATCCTGGGACCACAGTCTGAGAGAGAGACATCCTGGGACCACAATCTGAGAGAGAGGCATCCTGGGACCACAAAGTCTGAAAGAGAGGCATCCTGGGACCACAGTCTGAGAGAGAGGCATCCTGGGACCACAAAGTCTGAGAGAGAGGCATCCTGGGACCACAAAGTCTGAGAGAGAGGCATCCTGGGACCACAGTCTGAGAGAGAGGCATCCTGGGATCACAAAGTCTGAGAGAGAGGCATCCTGGGACCACAGTCTGAGAGAGAGGCATCCTGGGACCACAAAGTCTGAGAGAGAGGCATCCTGGGACCACAAAGTCTGAGAGAGAGGCATCCTGGGACCAAAGTCTGAGAGAGAGGCATCCTGGGATCACAAAGTCTGAGAGAGAGGCAACCTGGGACCACAGTCTGAGAGAGAGGCATCCTGGGACCACAAAGTCTGAGAGAGAGGCATCCTCTGTAGCTCAATTGGTAGAGCATGACGCTTGTAATGCTAGGGTAGTGGGTTAGATCCCCGGGACCACCCATACATAAAAATGTATGCACACATGACTGTAAGTCGCTTTGGATAAAAGCGTCTGCTAAATGGCATATCATTATATTATTATTATCCTGGGACCACAGTCTGAGAGAGAGACATCCTGGGACCACAGTCTGAGAGAGAGGCATCCTGGGATCACAGTCTGAGAGAGAGGCAACCTGGGACCACAGTCTGAGAGAGAAGCATCCTGGGACCACAAAGTCTGAGAGAGAGACATCCTGGGACCACAGTCTGAGAGAGAGGCATCCTGGGACCACAGTCTGAGAGAGAGGCATCCTGGGACCACAGTCTGAGAGAGAGGCATCCTGGGACCACAAAGTCTGAGAGAAAGGCATCCTGGGACCAAAGTCTGAGAGAGAGGAATCCTGGGATCACAAAGTCTGAGAGAGAGGCAACCTGGGACCACAGTCTGAGAGAAAGGCATCCTGGGACCACAAAGTCTGAGAGAGAGGCATCCTCTGTAGCTCAATTAGTAGAGCATGACGCTTGCAATGCCAGGGTAGTGGGTTAGATCCCCGGGACCACCCATACATAAAAATGTATGCACACATGACTGTAAGTCGCTTTGGATAAAAGCGTCTGCTAAATGGCATATCATTATATTATTATTATCCTGGGACCACAGTCTGAGAGAGAGGCATCCTGGGACCACAGTCTGAGAGAGAGGCATCCTGGGACCACAGTCTGAGAGAGAGGCATCCTGAGACCACAGAGTCTGAGAGAGAGGCAACCTGGTACCACAGAGTCTGAGAGAGAGGCATCCTGGGACCAACGAGTCTGAGGGAGAGGCATCCTGGGACCACAGTCTGAGAGAGAGGCAACCTGGTACCACAGAGTCTAAAAGAGAGGCATCCTGGGACCACAGAGTCCTAGAGAGGCATCCTGGGACCACATAGTCTGAGAGAGAGGCATCCTGGGACCACAGAGTCTGAGAGAGAGAGGCATCCTGGGACCACAGAGTCTGAGAGAAAGGCATCCTAGGACCACAGTCTGAGAGAGAGGCATCCTGGGACCACAGTCTGAGAGAGAGGCATCCTGGGACCACAGTCTGAGAGAGAGGCATCCTGAGACCACAGAGTCTGAGAGAGAGGCAACCTGGTACCACAGAGTCTGAGAGAGAGGCATCCTGGGACCAACGAGTCTGAGAGAGAGGCATCCTGGGACCACAGTCTGAGAGAGAGGCAACCTGGTACCACAGAGTCTAAAAGAGGGCATTCCTGGGAACATAGAGTCCTAGAGAGGCATCATGGGACAACATAGTCTGAGAGAGAGGCATCCTGGGACCACAGAGTCTGAGAGAAAGGCATCCTGGGACCACAGTCTGAGAGAGAGGCATCCTGGGACCACAAAGTCTGAGAGAGAGGCATCCTGGGACCACAGAGTCTGAGAGAGAGGCATCCTGGGACCAAAGAGTCTGAGAGAGAGGCATCCTGGGACCACAGTCTGAGAGAGAGGCAACCTGGTACCACAGAGTCTAAAAGAGAGGCATCCTGGGACCACAGAGTCTGAGAGAGAGGCATCCTGGGACCAAAGAGTCTGAGAGAGAGGCATCCTGGGACCACAGTCTGAGAGAGAGGCAACCTGGTACCACAGAGTCTAAAAGAGAGGCATCCTGGGACCACGGTGTCTGAGAGAGAGAGGCATCCTGGGACCACAGAGTCTGAGAGAGAGGCATCCTGGGACCACAGAGTCTGAGAGAGAGGCATCCTGGGACCACAGAGTGAACTGGGGTAATGCACTGTGGCAGGAGGCTATAGTGTACTCTGGGATAGGTGTGTATGTGTGTAGGTGTGGGAGTGTGTGTAGGTGTGTAGGTGTATAGGTGTGTGTAGGTGTGTAGGTGTGTGTAGGTGTGTAGGTGTGTGTAGGTGTGTAGTGTGTAGGTGTGTAGGTGTGTGTATGTGTGTAGGTGTGTAGGTGTGTAGGTGTGTGTAGGTGTGTGTGTAGGTGTGTAGGTGTGTGTAGGTGTGTGTAGGTGTGTGTAGGTGTGTGTAGGTGTGTGTAGGTGTGTAGGTGTGTAGGTGTGTGTAGGTGTGTAGGTGTGTGTAGGTGTGTAGGTGTGTGTAAACCACATGCGTGTGACTGAAAACAGAGTTCTGCTACAGGATGGACTCAGTTGGGAGAAACATGTTGCTCTCTGTGTGACCCACTCTGTATACTGTATGTATGACCTGATTTGTGAGGTCAACAGGCATGTCAAGTTGGCTGGATGTCCTTTATGTAGTGGACCATTATTGATACTCATGGGAAACTGTTGAGCGTGAAAAACCCAGCAGCGTTGCAGTTCTTGACACACTCAAACCGGTGTGCCTGGCACCTACTACCATACCCTGTAAGGCACATCAATATTTTGTCTTGCTCATTCACCCTCTGAATGGCACATACAGTGGGGAGAACAAGTATTTGATACACTGCCGATTTTGCAGGTTTTCCTACTTACAAAGCATGTAGAGGTCTGTAATTTTTATCATAGGTACACTTCAACTGTGAGAGACGGAATCTAAAAAAAAAATCCAGAAAATCACATTGTATGATTTTTAAGTAATTAATTTGCATTTTATTGCATGACATAAGTATTTGAAACATCAGAACAGCAGAACTTAATATTTGGTACAGAAACTTTTGTTTGCAATTACAGAGATCATACGTTTCCTGTAGGTCTTGACCAGGTTTGCACACACTGCAGCAGGGATTTTGGCCCACTCCTCCATACAGACCTTATCCAGATCCTTCAGGTTTCAGGGCTGTCACTGGGCAATACAGACTTTCAGCTCCCTCCAAATATTTTCTATTGGGTTCAGGTCTGGAGACTGGCTAGGCCACTCCAGGACCTTGAGATGCTTCTTACAGAGCCACTCCTTAGTTGCCCTGGCTGTGTGTTTCGGGTCATTGTCATGCTGGAAGACCCAGCCACGACCCATCTTCAATGCTCTTACTGAGGGAAGGAGGTTGTTGGCCAAGATCTCGCGATACATGGCCCCATCCATCCTCCCCTCAATACGGTGCAGTCGTCCTGTCCCCTTTGCAGAAAAGCATCCCCAAAGAATGATGTTTCCACCTCCATGCTTCACGGTTGGGATGGTGTTCTTGGGGTTGTACTCATCCTTCTTCTTCCTCCAAACACGGCGAGTGGAGTTTAGACCAAAAAGCTCAATTTTTTGTCTCATCAGACCACATGACCTTCTCCCATTCCTCCTCTGGATCATCCAGATGGTCATTGGCAAACTTCAGATGGGCCTGGACATGCGCTGGCTTGAGCAGGGGGACCTTGCGTGCGCTGCAGGATTTTAATCCATGACGGCGTAGTGTGTTACTAATGGTTTTCTTTGAGACTGTGGTCCCAGCTCTCTTCAGGTCATTGACCAGGTCCTGCCATGTAGTTCTGGGCTGATCCCTCACCTTCCTCATGATCATTGATGCCCCACGAGGTGAGATCTTGCATGGAGCCCCAGACCGAGGGTGATTGACCGTCATCTTGAACTTCTTCCATTTTCTAATAATTGCTCCAACAGTTGTCGCCTTCTCACCAAGCTGCTTGACTATTGTCCTGTAGCCCATCCCAGCCTTGTGTAGGTCTACAATTTTATCCCTGATGTCCTTACACAGCTCTCTGGTCTTGGCCATTGTGGAGAGGTTGGAGTCTGTTTGATTGAGTGTGTGGACAGGTGTCTTTTATACAGGTAACGAGTTCAAACAGGTGCAGTTAATACAGGTAATGAGTGGAGAACAGGAGGGCTTCTTAAAGAAAAACTAACAGGTCTGTGAGAGCCGGAATTCTTACTGGTTGGTAGGTGATCAAATACTTATGTCATGCAATAAAATGCAATTAAAAATAAATAAAAAACTGAAATATCACACTTACATAAGTATTCAGACCCTTTACTCAGTACTTTGTTGAAGCACCTTTGGCAGTGATTACAGCCTCGATTCTTCTTGGGTATGACCCTACAAGCTTGGCACACCTGTATTTGTGGAGTTTCTCACGTTCTTCTCTGCAGATCCTCTCAAGCTCTGTCAGGTTGGACGGGGAGCGTCGCTGCACAGCTATTCTCAGGTCTCTCCAGAGATGTTTGATCGGGTTCAAATCCGGGCTCTGGCTGGGCCACTCAAGGACATTCAGAGACTTGTCCTGAAGCCACTCCTGTGTTGTCTTGGCTGTGTGCTTAGGGTCTTTGTCCTTTTGGAAGGTGAACCTTCACCCCAGTCTGAGATCCTGAGCGCTCTGGAGCAGGTTTTCATCAAGGATCTCTCTGTACTTTGCTCCGTTCATCTTACCCTCGATCCTGACTAGTCTCCCAGTCCCTGCCGCTGACAAACATCCCACAGCATGATGCTGCCACCACCATGCTTCACCGTAGGGATGGTGCCAGGTTTCCTCCAGATGTGACACTTGGCATTCAGGACAAAGAGTTCAATCTTGGTTTCATCAGACCAGATAATCTTGTTTCTCATGGTCTGAGAGTCCTTTAGGTGCCTTTTGGCAAACTCCAAGTGGGCTGTCATGTGCCTTTTACTGAGGAGTGGCTTCCGTCTGGTCACACTACCATAAAGGCCTGATACATATACACTATAAGTTGGTCCCCCCTTTGTTGCTAAAACAGCCTTCACTCTTCTGGGAAGGCTTTCCACTAGATGTTGGAACATTGCTGTGGGGACTTGCTTCCATTCAGCCACAACAGCATTAGTGATGTTGGGCGATTAGGCCTGCCTCGCAGTCGGCATTCCAATTCATACCAAAGGTGTTTGATTGGATTGAGGTCAGGGCACTGTGCAGTCCAGTCAAGTTCTTCCACACCGATATCGACAAACCATTTATCTATGGACCTCACTTTTTGCACGGGGGGATTGTCTTTCTGAAACAGGAAAGGGCCTTCCCCAAACTGTTGCCACAAAGTTGGAAGCACAGAATCGTCTAGAATGTCATTGTATGCTGTAGCTTTAAGATTTCCCGTCACTGGAACTAAAACAGCCCTATTCCTCCTCCACCAATCTTGACAGTTGGCACTATGCATTCGGGCAGGTAGCGAAACCATTAATTTGAAGGCTGTCAACATACTTTTGGCCTTATAATATATATATATATATATATATATATATATATATATATATATATATATACTGTAAATATATATGTTGCATTTATTAGACACTTTTATGCAAAGGTTTCATGGAGATTGCCATGTTGTCCTAGCTTGTGAAAACAAAGACAATATGCCCACTAATGTGGACCTCTCAAAAACGCTAATTTGTTTACGTGTTTGGAGTGCATGTTTTATTTATGCGCAGAGTCAATTAATTCATCTCTGGGTACTGGTCCATTTAACAAACAAATGAAGGGTCCCGGTTCAAGGCAGGAGACAATGATAATAAGGGACTACATTAGAGGAGGAGAAGAGGGCGGAAAAGGAGAGAGGCGGAGAGAGAGAGAGAGGGTAAGAGGAGAGAGATAGAGAGAATTTGAGCTGAGATTGAGAAAGATAGAGAGACAGCCAAGAAGGGATGAGAGATTACGTTTTGGTCTCTCCCTCTCTCTCTGCTCTCCCCATCTCTCTTCCCTTTCTTTTCTCTCTCCTCTCTTTCCTCTCTCTCTCTCTCTTCTCCCTCTCCCCTTTCCTCTCTCCTCTCGTCTCGCCGCCGCGCTCCTCTTCTCGCGCTCCGACTTCCCTCTGCGCGCTCCTCTCTCGCTGCCGCTCCGCGCGGCGCGCTCTCTCTCCCTCCCCCCTCTTGGCGCCCCGTCCTGCTCTTCCGCGCCGCGCGCTTCGCAGCCCCTCGCTCCTCGCTCCTCTCGCTCGCGCGCCGCCGCTCGGTCCTCGCGCCCCTCGCCTCTCTCGCTCTCTCGGCTCCCGGCGGTCGCGCTCTCTGCGCATCTCTCGGGGCCTCTCTCTCTCGCCTCGCGCGCGGCGCTCCCCGCGCCGTTTTTCGCCTTCCTCTCTTCGCTCCTCCTCTTCTCTCCTCTCGTTCGCGCTTGGGCCCCTCCCCGCTCTCTCTCTCCAGGTTTTTTCAAATTTTCAGTTGATAATTTTTGCTAAAACAACATCCTTCCATTTTCCTATCTATTCTACCCCTACTCTTTCATTCGATTACCCCTCACTTCCTACAGAAATCCTGACGTTTCACGGCTGCTTGCTTGTTTTTTGCTTCTCCTTTTCTGTCGCCTTCTTTTTTGCAAGTACCCCCCACTAGACTACCACTTGTTTATTAACGGTAACTCCCCCTTAAAGTATGACAATGTATCCCTCCACTCTGTAAGTTCTCTGATAAGCTTTCTCTTAATTACTATGTAAACGTAAGGTAGACTCCCTCCCTCACCTCTAACTAAGCCCTTATACCTAACCCCACTAAGGGTGTTCCTTCCCTCCCATCACTCATCCAATACGTGGCAGGATGGACCTGTAAGGAAGGGATAGGCTGTCAACGCTAGACCTATTACATTTTTAGTCATTTAGTAGACCTCTTATTCCGACGACTTAAAGGAGCAATTAGGTTTGCCTTGCCAAGGGCACTCGACAGATTCTTCACCTATCGGCTCGGGATTTGAGCCCCGACCTTTTTGTTTCTGGCACACACTCTTAACCACTAGCTAAACCCACCGCCTACTCAATAGATGTAATTTCATAGATTTTAGTGCTCGTGGGTTAGTGGGCTCATAGATGTGTGTCCTCATAATGTAGTGTCTCATAGTGTGTACTCGGATTATTCCATGGTTATTCCCCCAATAAGTAAGTTGGGCTCAAAAAAGTATTATGGGTTATGTCTCTTGTGGTCTCATAATGTAGTTCTCTAGTGTAGTGTCCCTAAAGTGTCCTCTTAAGAGTGTCTCATATGTAGTGTCTATAGATTTGTGTCTCAAGATTATTCCCCCTGGTAGTTCCTAATGTATTCTATAAATTTGTTCATAATGTATGTTTTAGATGTAGCCCTAATGTATGCTCTAGATGTGTGTCTCCTAGATTAGTTCTCATGATTGTCTCATGAGAGTGCTCATAATGATGTTCCCTTTAAAGTAGGGCTCATAGATGTGTGTCTCAAATTATTCTCTAGATGTAGTGTCTCAAAATGTGTTCTCAAATTTGGAAAAGTATGTCTCATGGGTTTTTCTCATGGGTGATTCTCTAATGTAGTGTCTCATAGATTAGGTCCCCCTAATGAGTGTCCCATAAAAAGTTCTCATATTTGTCTCAAAGTAGTTCCATAATTTTAGTCTCATAATGTAGTGTCTCATAGATGTAGTGTCTCATAGATGTAGTGTCTCATAGATGTAGTGTCTCATAGATATAGTGTCTCATAGATGTAGTGTCTCATAGATGTAGTCTCTCATATATGTAGTCTCATATATGGAGTGTCTCATATATGTAGTGTCTAATTTGTATTTCTCATAATAGGTTAAGTGTCAGTCTCATAGATGTAGTCAGTCCATAGTGTAGTCGTCTATAGATGTATCTCTCAAATAGCAGCCCATAAATGTATCAGTATCCCACCTCTACTCTCTGTTCTGGGTCTCCTCTGAAACTTTTGGTTTTCTATCTGTTTCAAATCTCCCTCTCCTCTCCTCTCCTCCATCTCTCTCCCCATCCCCCTTCCCCTCTCCCCCTCTCCCCCTCTCTCCCATCTCTCCTCTCCTCCCATCTCTCACTTCCTCCCCCTCTCTAGAATTTTAATTGACCTAGCCAACCCATCATAACAAAGTTTCACTTATATCTGTTGAGTGATTGCTCCATTTTAGCATAGTTCATTTCTCAAGCCTTTACTGCATAATGTCCTTTCTGCATCGCTCATGAGCATTTATTCATTTATAATTCACCTTATAAATAACTCAAACATTTATAAATGAATTATTCTCTCACGAAGGCAAGAGATTGTCACTGTTATGCAAACTATCGCCAAAGTGTTAAGTATTCATAAATAGTGTTCTTCCAAACGATTCTGTCAGTTGACAGTTGACAGTTCATTAACCATTTAACATCTGGTCTATTAGGAACTCACTATTGACAGTAAGAATAGTAGAATACACCAGGTGCAATTTAGAAATGTGGTCGTGCATCAGCAGGTTTTTCTCTTGTTATGTCAGTCACTCAATTAGCTGACAATTAGTCATATCAATTTTTAGTTAGTCTAGCCAGCTATCTACATTTACATTTTAGTCATTTAGCAGACACTCTTATCCAGAGCGACTTACAGTTAGTGAGTGCATACATATATATATATTTTTTCTTCATACTAGCTCCCCGTGGGAAACGAACCCACAAACCTTGGCGTTGCAAACACCATGCTCTACCAACTGAGCTACATCCCTGCCCGGCCATTTCCTCCCCTACCCTGGACGACGCTGGGCCAATTATGCGTCGCCCCATGGGTCTCCCGGTCGCGGCCGGCTACGACAGCGCCTGGATTCGGGAGATTATATATCTAAACTTGCAGTAATCATGGCTGACTACCAACCTAGCGGGCAGGGCACGTGTCCAGGGGCCCAGACTGCATCTGGTCCATGTAAAGAAGCTAGCTAAGATAGCCAGTTTTTAGCTGCAGGGGTAGACAGGTCCCGTTTCCCCCGTTCATTTAGTAACTTATTTTTTTTTGATTGGGCCCCACTTCACTGACTGGTGCCAACAACAAGATACACACTGATATCTGTGTAGGCTATACAATATGCATTTTGATGGGCCGGAAGGCGTAAAAACTACATTCATAAATGTGTTGTTTTATTTAAAATTTATTTAATTTTTGGGGTTAGCAATGTCAAAAAGAATTTTTTTATTTATTGGACAAAACCTTTTAAATTTTTTTCCTCAAAAAAAAAGTTTTTTTTCACAAGGATTTGAAACTAAAAAACTTCCGGAAATTCGATTAAATCTCTTTTTTCTTTTTTTAGGGGGCCTGAGAGAGAGAAGGAGAAAAAGAGAGAAGAGGGGAGAGAGGGGAGAGAGGGGAGGAGGAGAGAAGGGGGGAGGAAAACGAGGGGGGAGAGGGGGGGACGAGGAGGAGAGAGAGAGAGAGAGAGAGAGGAGAGGAGAGGGGAGAGGGGAGAGAGAAAGGGGGGGGGAGGAGGGGGAGGGGAGAAAGGGGATCGATTTAAATCAAACCCTTTGTTTTTGCCATTTCCCTCCCCGATTTTTTTAGAAACTCTGTTTTAAATTTTTATTTTTTCATCTTCTCTCTTTTTTTTTGATGCAGTCAGAGAGATTAAATGAGAAAAAAATAGTTAAAAGGGGGAAAAAACTGGGAAGGAAATGAACAGAAACCCGCGGGTAAACCATGGTGACGATGAATGGAGGAAAAAGAGATTCCAAAAGGTGGGTGTTTGTCTGGGAAATTTTGTGATTGTTTATTCAGGAGCACAGATTTTAAAAGGGTTACAGTGTGAGGTCAAAAACCGAAAAGGACACCCCGGGCACACACACAAACACGTCGCAAACACAAAACCCCAAAAACACACCCCACAACAGAAGGGGAAAAACACTAAAACACCACACACTCAGCACACACACACAAAACACCACACCCCATACAGGGAAAAGGAAAACACACAACAACACGTCAGCCAAACACACACACCACAAACCAAAACAGACAGGGGCACACACACCCCATGTCAGGACACCCCAAAAACCCACAATACAGAAAGGAAAACACCCCACACCAAAAACCCCGCAGGACACACACAAACACACACCCCATAAAGAAGGGGCAAAACCACACGTCAGGACAAACACAACGGTCAGGACAAACAACACCGGGGAAAAACAAACCACACGTAGGACAAACACAAACACACACAAAACGGGGGCCCGGACACACCCACACCCCGGACCCCAAAAACCACAGTAGGCCCAAAACCCACACGTCAGAAAAACCCCCCAAACGGCCGGAAACACCCCCCACATCCCCCGGATGAGGGAGGGACTTTTGGAAAATTTGTTTGGGTTGTTTCCAGGGTTTTTTCCCGGTTTAATTCAATCAAAGCGGGCATTATGGTAGCCCCGGGGGAACGGGAAAAAAAAATAATCAGTGGAAAATGGAATTCAAGATGCAAAATTAAAAATAGCAGGTTGTGAAAACACAGAACGATACACTACTGTAAATCAATGATGCGTTGTCTGTAGTTTGATTTCTGTACCAGGTAATTGGGGGGCTGAAATAAAGAACCCAAACCCCCCTGAGAAAAAAACCCCCCCTTCCCAACCCCCCAAACCCCACAATGCACCTCCCAACCCCAAAGTTTCCCTCCCCCACACTGCTACCTCCCTACCCCCAAAAACCCCTCCCTCCTAAATTTTTTTCCTTTAAGCCTAAGGAAGAAAGAAGGAATATGGGAAAGAGAGAGAGAGGGGAGAGAGAGAGAGGGAGAGAGAGAGGAGAGAGAGAGGGAGAGGAGGGGGAGGGAGAAAGAGAGGGGGGGAAAAAATAGAGAGAGAAAAAAGAAAAGAGAGGAGAGAGAGAGAGGGGAGGAAAGAGAGAGAGAGAAAAGAGAGAAGAGGGAGAGAGGGGAGAGAGAGAGAGAGAGCGAAAACATTTTCCCCCCATGGGGATTCCCGATAAAGGTGATAAAAAGGGGGGACAAATTAGCCTTTTAAATCCTTCTTCTCTCTCTCTCTTTCTCCCCTCTCCTTCTCCCCTTCTTCTCTTTCTCTCTTCCTATTCCCTCTCTCTCCTTTTCTCTTCTTTTCCTTTAGTATATCCCTTTTATGGGGAAAAAAACACCTCCACAAGGGAAAAAAGACAAGGACCCTAACCGGGACGGGGTTTTAACCATCAAACACACACAAAAAACGCCCCACACAAACACACAAAGGGACACACACGCACCCCAAAACACACAAATGCCCCAAAACAAAAACACAAAACCCCAAAAAAGGGACCCCCACACACACAGGAAAACAAAGGGACCCCACCCAACAGGCAAAACACCCGCCACCCCAAAACCACAGCACCACCCCAAAACCCCCAAAATACACACACACAGGAAAACCCCACACCCCCCAACCAAAGGGACACCCCAAGGGACAACACAAAAAAATGCACACACGTAGCTAGCGAGGGGAACCCTCCCGTGGGCCAGCAGACGCTAGAGCAACCATCCAGGGGTGGGAAAAATCAAAAACCCTGCTTTTAATACCCAAATTTGCCTAATTTCACCCCGATAATATTTTTTCTGTGTGCAGTTTTGCCTGCTTTAAACAAGGGGGGGTACAGTAGGGGGTAAGGGCATTCTTTATGGATGATGGGTTGTTCAGAGGGGTTTAGAAGTCAAAGGAATAGTAATGGTTACTCCCCGACCGATGCAGAGGGAGGGGAGGGAAAACGAGGAAAAGAGGAAGAGGAAGGGAGGAAGAGGAAAAAAAGGAAGGGGGAGGGGGAGGAGGGAAGAGGAGGGGAGGATGGGAGGGGGTTGGGGAAAAGGGAAAAGGGAAAATGAGGGTGGGATGAGGATGAGGAGGAGGAGGAGGGGGGAGGAGGGGGGGGAGGAGGAGGGGAAGAGGAGAATGAAGAGGAAGAGGAGGGAGGGGAGGGGGAGGAAGGGGGGGGGGGAAGAGTAGGGGGGAGGGGGAGGAGGAGGAGGAGGAGGAGGGGGAGGATTAAAAAGGGTGAGTGATAAAGAGAACCCCTTTAAAATCAGTGAGAGAGAAAAGAGGGGGGAGAGAGAGAGGGAGCGGGGGGAAAAAGGGGAGAGAAAAGGAAAAGAGGGGGGGAAGGGGGGAAGGGGGGGGGGGAGAGGGGGGAGAGGGCCAGAGGAGAGGGGGGAGAGAGGAGGGGAGAGAGGAGAGAGGCAGGGGGAGAGAGAGAGAGAGAGAGAGAGAGGCACATACAGACAGTACGTTACCTTCATAGGTTTGTAAGACTTTATTTATGTAATGTATATGATATTACCTTCGTAGATGGCCTTGAAGCCTTGTCCACTGACAGCATAGTCTGTCAGCAGCCACAGTGTCAGGACGGGTCCTGTACTCACTATGGGCGATGGCAGCTGGAACCCTGTCAACCTATGGAAACAAGGAGAGAGAAAAACATTCAGCAAATAACAATATGACAAACACAGAGCTATCAATCTAGAAATCAGTCCAGGGCCGGTTTTCACAAAAGCGTAGGAGTGCTGATCCAGGATCAGTTTAGATCACCCGATCCTAGATCACCACTCCTACTCTGAGACACTTTATGGACAACCCAGACAGTAAGAGCTGTAATAGCAGGTTAACAACCGGAGCCGGTACTAATAGCATCAAGTGCTTCAGGTCTCAGGTCAGATTAGCCATCACAACAACACAAGCACAGTTAAATGAACCAGCTTGGCTTGACAGTTAGCAAACACACAGCAAAGAATTCGAATCAAAAATTCTAATCAAATGTTATTGGTTGTCTACGCATATTTTGCAGATGTTATTGCTGGTGCAGTGAAAGGTTTCTGTTTCTAGCTCCAACAGTGCAGTAATCTCTAACAATACAAAGGACTACACCCCCCCCCCCCCCAAAAAAAAATATCAGAACGAGCAATGTAGGAGTCCGGAATATAAATATGTACATGGACATGACATAGACCAGGTGAAAGCTATGACCACTTATTGATGTGACTTGTTAAATCCACTTCAAATCAGTGTAGATGAAGGGGAGGAGACAGGTTAAAGAAGGATTGTTAAGGCTTGAGACAAGTGAGACATGGATTGTGTACGTGTGCCGTTCAGAGGGGTGAATGGGCAAGATAAAAATATTTAAGTGCCTTCGAACGGGGTATGGTAGTAGGTGCCAGGCGCACCGGTTTGAGTGTGTCAAGAGCTGCAACGCTGCTGGGTTTTTCACACTCAAAAGTTTCCCGTGTGAATCAAGAATGGTCCATCACCCAAAGGACATCCAGCCAACAAGACACAACTGTGAGAAGCATTAGAGTCAACATGGCCAAAGATCCCTGTGGAACGCTTTTGACATTGTGCCCCGACAAACTGATCGAAGGTGTTCCTAATGTTTTTGTACACTCATTGTCTATTAATATACACTACCAGTCAAAAGTTTGGCCACACCTACTCATTCAAGGGTTTTTCTTTTTCTTTTTTTTTTTACATTGTAGAATAATAGTGAAGACATCAAAACTATGAAATAACACATATGGAATCATGTAGTAAGCAAAAAAGTGTTAAACAAAGCAAAATATATTGTATATTTGAGATTCTTCAAATAGCCACCCTTTGCCTTGACGACAGATGTGCACACTTTTGGCATTCTCTCAACCAGCTTCATGAGAGAATGCATTTCAATTAACAGGTGTGCCTTGTTAAAAGTTAATTTGTGGAATTTTGTTCCTTTTTAATGTGTTTGAGCCAATCAGTTGTGTTGTGAAAAGTTAGGTGGGTATACAGAATATAGCCCTATTTGGTAAAAGACAAAGTCCATATTATGGCAAGAACAGCTCAAATAAGCAAAGAGAAACAACAGTCCATCATTACTTTAAGACATGAAGGTCAGTCAATACGGAACATTTCAAGAATTTATAGATTTCCTTCAAGTGCAGTCGCAAAACCCATCAAGCGCTATGATGAAACTGGCTCTCATGAGGACCGCCACATTAATGGAAGACCCAGAGTTACCTCTGCTGCAGAGGATAAGTTAATTATAGTTACCAGCCTCAGAAATTGCAGCCCAAATAAATGTTTCACAGTTCAAGTAACTGACATATCTCAACATCAACTGTTCAGAGGAGACTGCGTGAATCAGGACTTCATGGTCGAATTGCTGCAAAGAAACTACTAATGGACACAAATAGGAAGAAGAGACTTGCTTGGGCCAAGAAACACGAGCAATGGACAATATATTGGTGGAAATGTGTCCTTTGGTCTGGAGTCCAAATTGGAAAGTTTTGTTTCCAACCTCCGTGTCTTTGTGAGACGCGGTGTGGGTGAACAGATGATCTCCACCGAAAAGCATGGGGGTGCTTTTCTGGTGACACTGTCTGTGATGTATTTAGAATTCAATGCACACTTAACCAGCATGGCTACCACAGCATTCTGAAGCGATACGCCATCCCATCTGGTTTGGGCTTAGTGGGACTATCATTTGTTTTTCAACAGGACATGACCCAACACACCTCCAGGCTGTGTGAGGGCTATTTGATCCAAGAAGGAGGGTGATGGAGTGCTGCATCAGATGACCTGGCCTCCACAATCCCCCGACCTCAACCCAATTGAGATGGTTTGGGATGAGTCGGACCGCAGAGTCAAGGAAAAGCAGCAAACAAGTGCTCAGCATATGTGGGAACTCCTTCAAGCCTGTTGGAAAAGCATTCCAGGTGAAGCTGGTTGAGAGAACGCCAAGAGTGGGCAAAGCTGTCATCAAGGCAAAGGGTGGCTATTTGAAGAATCTCAAATGTAAACTATATTTTGATTTATTTAACACTTTTGTGGTTACTACATGATTCCATATGTGTTATTTCATTGTTTTGATGTCTTCACTATTATTCTACAATGTAGAAAATAGTAAAAAATTAAGAAAAACCCTGGAATGAGTAGGTGAGTCCAAACTTTTGACTGGTACTGTACATGACAGCATAGACAGCATATGAATAGGAAAGGTGTGTACAGCAGCAGTTATATAGGATGAACCATGACTAGAATACAGTATATATGTATGAAGTGGGTAAAACAGTATTTAAACATGATTAAAGTGTCCAATAACTCAAAGTAAACAGGGCAACAGTCTCTAAGGTGCAGGGTAGAGTCCCGTCCAGTAGCCTTTTAAAGTAACTGTCTAGTGAAAATCGTATTTTTTTTAAATGTCGTATTCTGTAAACCCCACCTAAACTTGTATCTCATTTTTAACATACTTTATTTAATCATTAAGGCATGAGACCCCGGGGATTATCGTGTGATAACTCTCGTCTAAGGGCTGTTCTTAGGCCCGACGCCAACATATTTATAAAATTATTAGTCCTTTTTTCAATAAAAAACATTATTGTAACAAGTCAACACATGTTTGCATTCTGAAGTTGCTAGCTAAGCGGGCATGTCGTTAGCTCTTTTCTCATGTTTTGACACAGTCGTTCATTCTAATCATTCTAATCATTCGATGTTGCTATGCTAAACTAATCATTGGCATTTAGCTAGGTAGTAGAGATACAATTATTATTATTATTATTACAATTTTTTTTTTTTGTCATTTAGCAGATGTTCTTATCCAGAGCGACTTACAGTTAGTGAGTGCATACATTTTTCATACTGGCCCCCCGTGGGAATCGAACCCACAACCCTGGCGTTGCAAACGCCATGCTCTACCAACTGCCTACATACGCAACAGCTAAGCTAGTTGGTGATGTTAAGCAAACCAGATGGCACCATTGTGCGGGATTTGTTGTCCCACAACTCCAACATATCAACCTATCAGCATCCAAGTTCCAAACAACCCGTTTTATAATATAAATTATTGGAAGGAAAACTATTTCAATCATATTGTAATTAATTATAGGTCATATTTCATAGAAATTATTTAAAAACTTTAAAACCTGTCTATAGAGCAGTTGTTTTTAAACCTCTCGTCGCGACATTTGAACCCCCAGACATTTGACCGCCCAGACATTTGACCCCCCCAGACATTTGACCCCCCAGACATTTGACCCCCCACACATTTGACCCCACAGACATTTGACCCCCCAGACATTTGACCCCCCAGACATTTGACCCCCCACACATTTGACCCCACAGACATTTGACCCCACAGACATTTGACATTTGTGTTGTAGCCCTGAACTGGCTCACCTGATTGACCTAGTCAAGAGCTTGATGACTAGTTGACAAGTTGAATACCTAGTCAAGAGCATGATGACTAGTTGACAAGTTGAATCATCTAGTCAAGAGCTTGATGACTAGTTGACAAGTTGAATCGGGTGTGCCAGCTGTGGAATAGTTGAAATACGTGGAATGACTGTGGGTCCCAGAGGAGAGGTTGGAAATGCTGAAGTATAGTTTATGTTGTGTTGTGCTGTTTGCAATAGCCCTCAGTAGATATACTTCTATTGGGGATCCATGGCTTCTATATGAACAAAGCTGGAAAACCCTTTGAGGAAATGTCACATTACTTCAAGTCTCCAGTGACATCAGAGAGAGAGAGAGAGAGAGAGAGAGAGAGATGTACAGATTGATCTGCACTAGCCTGACCTGTGATCCACATAGGAGTCATCCTGTGTCACTCAACCTGTGAAGCCTGAGAGCCCTGGGCAATGCTAATATCAGACACGTTCAAGGCTTTTCTTTAGCACTCTCGACTCTTCAGTCACTCTCGACTAGCAACAACATCACAGTACTGTCACACACACGCACACACACAGACCACAGGACTGTCATAACCCCCCACAAACACACACACACACACACACACACACACCACACACACACACACACACACACACACACACACACACCACACACACACACACACACACACACACACACAGACCACAGGACTGTCATAACCCCCCACAAACACACACACACACACACAGAGACCACAGGACTGTCATAACCCCCCACAAACACACACACACACACACACACACACACACACACACAGAGACCACAGGACTGTCACCCACACAGAGACCACAGGACTGTCACCCACAGAGACCACAGGACTGTCACCCACAGAGACCACAGGACTGTCACCCACACAGAGACCACAGGACTGTCACCCACAGAGACCACAGGACTGTCACCCACACAGAGACCACAGGACTGTCACCCAGAGAGACCACAGGACTGTCACCCACACAGAGACCACAGGACTGTCACCCACACAGAGACCACAGGACTGTCACCCAGAGAGACCACAGGACTGTCACCCACAGAGACCACAGGACTGTCACCCATAGAGACCACAGGACTGTCACCCACAGAGAGACCACAGGACTGTCACCCACACAGAGACCACAGGACTGTCACCCACACAGAGACCACAGGACTGTCACACCCACAGAGACCACAGGACTGTCACCCACAGAGACCACAGGACTGTCACCCACAGAGAGAACACAGGACTGTCCCCCACAGAGACCACAGGACTGTCACCCACAGAGAGACCACAGGACTGTCACCCACAGAGACCACAGGACTGTCACCCAGAGAGAGAACACAGGACTGTCCCCCACAGAGACCACAGGACTGTCACCCACAGAGAGACCACAGGACTGTCACCCACAGAGACCACAGGACTGTCACCCACACAGAGACCACAGGACTGTCACCCACAGAGACCACAGGACTGTCACCCACAGAGACCACAGGACTCTCACCCACAGAGAGACCACAGGACTGTCACCCACAGAGAGACCACAGGACTGTCACCCACACAGAGACCACAGGACTGTCACCCACACAGAGACCACAGGACTGTCACACACACAGAGACCACAGGACTGTCACCCACAGAGACCACAGGACTGTCACCCACAGAGAGACCATAGGACTGTCCCCCACAGAGACCACAGGACTGTCACCCACAGAGAGACCACAGGACTGTCACCCACAGAGACCACAGGACTGTCACCCACACAGAGACCACAGGACTGTCACCCACAGAGACCACAGGACTGTCACCCACAGAGAGACCACAGGACTGTCACCCACAGAGACCACAGGACTGTCACCCACAAAGACCACAGGACTGTCACCCACAGAGACCAAAGGACTGTCACCCACAGAGACCACAGGACTGTCACCCACACAGAGACCACAGGACTGTCACCCACACAGAGACCACAGGACTGTCACCCCACAGAGACCACAGGACTGTCACCCACAGAGACCACAGGACTGTCACCCACAGAGACCACAGGACTGTCACCCACAGAGAGACCACAGGACTGTCACCCACAGAGACCACAGGACTGTCACCCACAGAGACCACAGGACTGTCACCCACAGAGAGACCACAGGACTGTCACCCACAGAGACCACAGGACTGTCACCCACAGAGAGACCACAGGACTGTCACCCACACAGACCACAGGACTGTCACCCACAGAGACCACAGGACTGTCACCCACAGAGAGACCACAGGACTGTCACCCACAGATCTATGAGTGTGAAGGAGCGAAGAGAAAGAGGCTAGAGAAACCTTTAGTCATGTAGCTGTGTGTCTTAATAAACACACACACACACACAGATGTGTACACACACACACCTAACACACACACACACACACACAGATATGCACACACACGCACACACAGATGTGCACACACACCTAACACACACACAGACAGGTTCATTACTCTCCTGCTCGTCCTGATTGTCTTGGAAAGTCCAGTCAGTTGAATAATGAAGACACATGTTTATTCAACTAGCCATAACTGACCACAAATTGACTTGGAAAGAGCAAATGTAATTATTCAATGCAGTGGGGGCGGGGGGCGGGGGGAGGGGGAGGGGGAGGGGGAGGGGGCCATCCAGGATCTCTATACCAGGCAGTGTCAGAGGAAGAATTTCACTGTTAGTTTCACTTTTAGAAGCATGTGACGAATACAATTTGATTTGATTTAATTGAATGTGATCACACACGTGCCAAATTGATCCACAATAATCCCCAGTCCAGAATAAAACAGGACTATTTGGCAAATGACCAAGACTGGTACCAGGCTAGTCCTATTATAGACTGGTACCAGGCTAGTCCTATTATAGACTGGTACCAGGCTAGTCCTATTATAGACTGGTACCAGGCTAGTCCTATTATAGACTGGTACCAGGCTAGTCCTACTATAGACTGGTACCAGGATAGTCCTACTATAGACTGGTACCAGGCTAGTCCTATTATAGACTGGTACCAGGCTAGTCCTACTATAGACTGGTACCAGGCTAGTCCTATTATAGACTGGTACCAGGCTAGTCCTACTATAGACTGGTACCAGGCTAGTCCTACTATAGACTGGTACCAGGCTAGTCCTGTTATAGACTGGTACCAGGCTAGTCCTATTATAGACTGGTACCAGGCTAGTCCTACTATAGACTGGTACCAGGCTAGTCCTATTATAGACTGGTACCAGGCTAGTCCTACTATAGACTGGTACCAGGCTAGTCCTATTATAGACTGGTACCAGGCTAGTCCTACTATAGACTGGTACCAGGCTAGTCCTATTATAGACTGGTACCAGGCTAGTCCTATTATAGACTGGTACCAGGCTATTCTATTATAGACTGGTACCAGGCTAGTCCTATTATAGACTGGTACCAGGCTAGTCCTACTATAGACTGGTACCAGGCTAGTCCTATTATAGACTGGTACCAGGCTAGTCCTACTATAGACAGGTACCAGGCTAGTCCTATTATAGACTGGTACCAGGCTAGTCCTACTATAGACTGGTACCAGGCTAGTCCTACTATAGACTGGTACCAGGCTAGTCCTACTATAGACTGGTACCAGGATAGTCCTACTATAGACTGGTACCATGCTAGCCCTGTTATAGACTGGTACCAGGCTAGTCCTATTATAGACTGGTACCAGGCTAGTCCTATTATAGACTGGTACCAGGCTAGTCCTACTATAGACTGGTACCAGGCTAGTCCTACTATAGACTGGTACCAGGCTAGTCCTACTATAGACTGGTACCAGGCTAGTCCTACTATAGACTGGTACCAGGCTAGTCCTACTATAGACTGGTACCAGGCTAGTCCTATTATAGACTGGTACCAGGCTAGTCCTACTATAGACTGGTACCAGGCTAGTCCTATATAGACTGGTACCAGGCTAGTCCTATATAGACTGGTACCAGGTAGTCCTACTGATATAGACTGGTACCAGGCTAGTCCTGTTATAGACTGGTACCAGGCTAGTCCTGATATAGACTGGTACCAGGCTAGTCCTGTTATAGACTGGTACCAGGCTAGTCCTGATATAGACTGGTACCAGGCTAGTCCTGTTATAGACTGTACCAGGCTAGTCCTATTATAGACTGGTACCAGGCTAGTCCTGATATAGACTGGTACCAGGCTAGTCCTGTTATAGACTGGTACCAGGCTAGTCCTATATAGACTGGTACCAGGCTAGTCCTTATAGACTGGTACCAGGCTAGTCCTATATAGACAGGTACCAGGCTAGTCTATATAGACTGGTACCAGGCTAGTCCTTTATAGACTGGTACCAGGCTAGTCCTATTATAGACTGGTACCAGGCTAGTCCTATTATAGACTGGTACCAGGCCAGTCCTACTATAGACTGGTACCAGGCTATCTACTATAGATGGTACAGGCTATCCTATATGACTGGTACCAGGCTAGTCCTATATAGACTGGTACCAGGCTAGTCCTACTATAGACTGGTACCAGGCTAGTCCTGTTATAGACTGGTACCAGGCTAGTCCTACTATAGACTGGTACCAGGCTAGTCTACTATAGACTGGTTACCTAGCTAGTCCTATATAGGACTGGTACCAGGCTAGGTCCTATTATAGACTGGTTACCCAGGCTAGTCCCTACTATAGACTGGTACCAGGCTAGTCCTACTATAGACTGGTACCAGCGGCTATGTCCCTCTTATAACTGGTCCAGGCTAGTCCTATATAGCTGGTACCAGGCTAGTCAGTTTGTCCTGTATTATTCTGTTATTCTGTGGATCATCTGCATCATTTGTCATTATTGTGGATCATCTGCAGAAATAATGTCGTATTCATTAGTCATGTTTTATTCTGGACAGGGGATTATTGTGGATCATCTTGGCTCCAATGAGTCTTCCCCATGTATCCCACACTCCTCACACACAACCCCACTGCACTGCAGAATTTAATTGGGCCCCTGCATTATCCTCATCTATGTTGTATTTCAATGTTGGATTCATTAGTCCTGTGTTATTCTGGACTGTAGTAGGACTAGCCTGGTACCAGTCTATAGTAGGACTAGCCTGGTACCAGTCTATAGTAGGACTAGCCTGGTACCAGTCTATAATAGGACTAGCCTGGTACCAGTCTATAGTAGGACTAGCCTGGTACCAGTCTATAATAGGACTAGCCTGGTACCAGTCTATAATAGGACTAGCCTGGTACCAGTCTATAGTAGGACTAGCCTGGTACCAGTCTATAGTAGGACTAGCCTGGTACCAGTCTATAGTAGGACTAGCCTGGTACCAGTCTATAATAGGACTAGCCTGGTACCAGTCTATAGTAGGACTAGCCTGGTACCAGTCTATAGTAGGACTAGCCTGGTACCAGTCTATAATAGGACTAGCCTGGTACCAGTCTATAATAGGACTAGCCTGGTACAAGTCTATAATAGGACTAGCCTGGTACCAGTCTATAATAGGACTAGCCTGGTACCAGTCTATAGTAGGACTAGCCTGGTACCAGTCTATAGTAGGAATAGCCTGGTACCAGTCTATAATAGGACTAGCCTGGTACCAGTCTATAATAGGACTAGCCTGGTACCAGTCTATAGTAGGACTAGCCTGGTACCAGTCTATATTAGGACTAGCCTGGTACCAGTCTATAGTAGGACTAGCCTGGTACCAGTCTATAATAGGACTAGCCTGGTACCAGTCTATAATAGGACTAGCCTGGTACCAGTCTATAGTAGGACTAGCCTGGTACCAGTCTATAGTAGGACTAGCCTGGTACCAGTCTATAATAGGACTAGCCTGGTACCAGTCTATAATAGGACTAGCCTGGTACCAGTCTATAATAGAACTAGCCTGGTACCAGTCTATAGTAGGACTAGCCTGGTACCAGTCTATAATAGGACTAGCCTGGTACCAGTCTATAGTAGGACTAGCCTGGTACCAGTCTATAGTAGCACTAGCCTGGTACCAGTCTATAATAGGATTAGCCTGGTACCAGTCTATAGTAGGACTAGCCTGGTACCAGTCTATAGTAGGACTAGCCTGAAACCAGTCTATATCAGGACTAGCCTGGTACCAGTCTATAATAGGACTAGCCTGGTACCAGTCATTAACAGGACTAGCCTGGTACCAGTCTATAATAGGACTAATCTGGTACCAGTCTATAATAGGACTAGCCTGGTACCAATCTATAGTAGGACTAGCCTGGTACCAGTCTATAATAGGACTAGCCTGGTACCAGTCTATAGTGGACTAGCCTGGTACCAGTCTATAGTAGGACTAGCCTGGTACCAGTCTATAGTAGGACTAGCCTGGTACCAGTCTATAGTAGGACTAGCCTGAAACCAGTCTATATCAGGACTAGCCTGGTACCAGTCTATAATAGGACTAGCCTGGTACCAGTCTATAACAGGACTAGCCTTGTAACAGTCTATAATAGGACTAATCTTGTACCAGTCTATAATAGGACTAGCCTGGTACCAGTCTATAGTAGGACTAGCCTGGTACCAGTCTATAATAGGACTAGCCTGGTACCAGTCTATAGTAGGACTAGCCTGGTACCAGTCTATAGTAGTACTAGACTGGTACCAATCTATAATAGGACAAGCCTGTTACCTGTCTATAGTAGGACTAGCTTGGTACCAGTCTATAGTAGGACTAGCCTGGTACCAGTCTATAGTAGGACTAGCCTGGTACCTGCCTATAATAGGACTAGCCTGGTACCAGTCTATAGTAGGACTAGCCTGGTACCAGTCTATAGTAGGACTAGCCTTGTACCAGTCTATAGTAGGACTAGCCTGGTACCAGTCTATAATAGGACTAGCCTGGTACCAGCCTATAATAGGACTAGCCTGGTACCAGTCTATAGTAGGACTAGCCTGGTACCAGTCTATAGTAGGACTAGCCTGGTACCAGCCTATAATAGGACTAGCCTGGTACCAGTCTATAGTAGGACTAGCCTGGTACCAGTCTATAATAGCACTAGCCTGATACCAGTCTATAGTAGGACTAGCCTGGTAACAGTCTATAGTAGGACTAGCCTGGTACCAGTCCATAATAGGACTAGCCTGGTACCAGTCTATAATAGGACTAGCCTGGTACCAGTCTCTAATAGGACTAGCCTGGTACCAGTCTATAATAGGACTAGCCTGGTACCAGTCTATAGTAGGACTAGCCTGGTACCAGTCTATAATAGGACTATCCTGGTACCAGTCTATAGTAGGACTAGCCTGGTACCAGTCTATAGTAGGACTAGCCTGGTACCAGTCTATAGTAGGACTAGCCTGGTAACAGTCTATAATAGGACTAGCCTGGTACCAGTCTATAATAGGACTAGCCTGGTACCAGTCTATAGTAGGACTAGCCTGGTACCAGTCTATAGTAGGACTAGCCTGGTACCAGTCTATAGTAGGACTAGCCTGGTACCAGTCTATAGTAGGACTAGCCTGGTACCAGTCTATAGTAGGACTAGCCTGGTACCAGTCAATAGTAGGAATAGCCTGGTACCAGTCTATAGTAGGACTAGCCTGGTACCAGTCTATAATAGGACTAGCCTGGTACCAGTCAATAGTAGGAATAGCCTGGTACCAGTCTATAGTAGGACTAGCCTGGTACCAGTCTATAATAGGACTAGCCTGGTACCAGTCAATAGTAGGAATAGCCTGGTACCAGTCTATAGTAGGACTAGCCTGGTACCAGTCTATAACAGGACTAGCCTGGTACCAGTCTATAATAGGACTAGCCTGGTAACAGTCTATGATAGGACTAGCCTGGTACCAGTCTATAGTAGGACTAGACTGGTACCAGTATATAATAGGACTAGCCTGGTACCAGTCTATAGTAGGACTAGCCTGGTACCACTCTATAGTAGTACTAGCCTGGTACCAGTCTATAGTAGTACTAGCCTGGTACCAGTCTATAATGGGACTAGCCTGGTACCAGTATATAGAAGGACTAGCCTGGTACCAGTCTATAATAGGACTAGCCTGGTACCAGTCTATAGTAGGACTAGCCTGGTACCAGTCTATAATAGGACTAGCCTTGTAACAGTCTATAATAGGACTAATCTGGTACCAGTCTATATTAGGACTAGCCTGGTACCAGTCTATAATAGGACTAGCCTGGTACCAGTCTATAACAGGACTAGCCTGGTACCAGTCTATAATAGGACTAGCCTGGTACCAGTCTATAGTAGTACTAGACTGGTACCAATCTATAATAGGACTAGCCTGGTACCAGTCTATAATAGGACTAGCCTGGTACCAGTCTATAGTAGGACTAGCCTGGTACCAGTCTATAATAGGACTAGCCTGGTACCAATCTATAGTAGGACTAGCCTGGTAACAGTCTATAGTAGGACTAGCCTGGGTAACAGTCTATAATAGGACTAGCCTGGTACCAGTCTATAACAGGACTAGCCTGGTACCAGTCTATAGTAGGTAGACTAGCCTGGTACCAGTCTATAGTAGGACTAGCCTGGTACCAGTCTATAGTAGGACTAGCCTGGTAACAGTCTATAATAGGACTAGCCTGGTACCAGTCTATAGTAGGTAGACTAGCCTGGTACCAGTCTATAGTAGGACTAGCCTGGTACCAGTCTATAGTAGCACTAGCCTGGTACCAGTCTATAGTAGGACTAGCCTGGTACCAGTCTATAGTAGGACTAGCCTGGTACCAGTCTATAACAGGGACTAGGCCTGGTACCATCTATAACAGGACTACCTGGTTACCAGTCTATAACAGGGACTAAGCCTGGTACCCAGTCTATAGTGCAACACCAGGTACCAGTCTATAGTAGGACTAGCCTGGTACCAGTCTATAACAGAACTAGCCTGGTACCAGTCTATAGTAGGACTAGCCTGGTACCAGTCTATAACAGGACTAGCCTGGTACCAGTCTATAGTAGGACTAGCCTGGTACCAGTCTATAGTAGGACTAGCCTTGTACCAGTCTATAATAGGACTAGCCTGTTACCAGTCTATAGTAGGACTAGCCTGGTACCAGTCTATAGTAGGACTATCCTGGTAACATCTATAGTAGGACTAGCCTGGTACCAGTCTATAACAGGACTAGCCTGGTACCAGTTCTAGAGTAGGACTAGCCTGGTACCATCTATAGTAGGACTAGCCTGGTACCAGTCTATAATAGGACCTAGCCTGGTACCAGTCTATAGTAGGACTAGCCTGGTACCAGTCTATAGTAGGACTAGCCTGGTACCAGTCTAAAGTAGGACTAGCCTGGTACCAGTCTATAACAGGACTAGCCTGGTACCAGTCTATAGTAGGACTAGCCTGGTACCAGTCCATAACAGGACTAGCCTGGGTAACAGTCTATAATAGGACTAGCCTGGTACCAGTCTATAATAGGACTAGCCTGGTACCAGTCTATAATAGGACTAGCCTGGTACCAGTCTATAGTAGGACTAGCCTGGTACCAGTCTACAGTAGGACTAGCCTGGTACCAGTCTATAATAGGACTAGCCTGGTACCTGTCTATAATAGGACTAGCCTGGTACCAGTCTATAGTAGGACTAGCCTGGTACCAGTCTATAGTAGGACTAAGCCTGGTACCATCTATAATAGGACTAGCCTGGTACCAGTCTATAGTAGGACTAGCCTGGTACCAGTCTATAGTAGGACTAGCCTGGTACCAGTCTATAATTGGACTAGCCTGGTACCAGTCTATAGTAGTACTAGCCTGGTACCAGTCTATAATAGGACTAGCCTTGTACCAGTCTATAACAGAACTAGCCTGGTACAAGTCTATAACAGGACTATCCTGGTACCAGTCTATAACAGGACTAGCCTGGTACCTGTCTATAATAGAACTAGCCTGGTACCAGTCTATAGTAGGACTAGTCTGGTACCAGTCTATAATAGCACTAGCCTGGTACCAGTCTATAGTAGGACTAGCCTGGTAACAGTCTATAGTAGGACTAGCCTGAGTACCAGTCTATAATTGGACTAGCCTGAGTACCAGTCTATAATTGGACTAGCCTGAGTACCAGTCTATAATTGGACTAGCCTGAGTACCAGTCTATAATTGGACTAGCCTGAGTACCAGTCTATAATAGGACTAGCCTGGTACCAGTCTATAATAGGACTACTCTGGTACCAGTCTATAATAGGACTAGCCTGGTACCAGTCTATAACAGGACTAGCCTGGGTAACAGACTATAGTAGGACTAGCCTGGTACCAGTCTATAATAGGACTAGCCTGGTACCAGTCTATAATAGGACTAGCCTTGTACCAGTCTATAATAGGACTAGCCTGGTACCAGTCTATAATAGGACTAGCCTGGTACCAGTCTATAATAGGACTAGCCTGGTACCAGTCTATAGTAGGACTAGCCTGGTACCAGTCTATAGTAGGACTAGCCTTGTACCAGTCTATAGTAGTACTAGCCTGGTACCAGTCTATAATAGGACTAGCCTTGTACCAGTCTATAACAGAACTAGCCTGGTACCAGTCTATAACAGGACTAGCCTGGGTAACAGACTATAGTAGGACTAGCCTGGTACCAGTCTATAACAGGACTAGCCTGGTACCAGTCTATAGTAGGACTAGCCCTGGTACCAGTCTATAACAGGACTAGCCTGGTACCAGTCTATAGTAGGACTAGCCTGGTACCAGTCTATAATAGGACTAGCCTGGTACCAGTCTATAGTAGGACTAGCCTGGTACCAGTCTATAGTAGGACTAGCCTGGTACCAGTCTATAGTAGGACTAGCCTGGTACCAGTCTATAATAGGACTAGCCTGGTACCAGTCTATAGTAGGACTAGCCTGGTACCAGTCTATAGTAGGACTAGCCTGGTACCAGTCTATAGTAGGAATAGCCTGGTACCAGTCTATAGTAGGACTAGCCTGGTACCAGTCTATAATAGGACTAGCCTGGTACCAGTCTATAACAGGGCTAGCATGGTACCAGTCTATAGTAGGACTATCCTGGTACCAGTCTATAATAGGACTAGCCTGGTAACAGTCTATAATAGGACTAGCCTGGTACCAGTCTATAGTAGGACAAGCCTGGTAACAGTCTATAATAGGACTAGCCTGGTACCAGTCTATAGTAGGACTAGCCTGGTACCAGTCTATAGTAGGACTAGCCTGGTACCAGTCTATAGTAGGACTAGCCTGGTACCAGTCTATAGTAGGACTAGCCTGGTACCAGTCTATAACAGGACTAGCCTGGTACCAGTCTATAACAGGACTAGCCTGGGTAACAGACTATAGTAGGACTAGCCTGGTACCAGTCTATAGTAGGACTAGCCTGGTACCAGTCTATAACAGGACTAGCCTGGTACCAGTCTATAACAGGACTAGCCTGGTACCAGTCTATAACAGGACTAGCCTGGGTAACAGACTATAGTAGGACTAGCCTGGTACCAGTCTATAGTAGGACTAGCCTGGTACCAGTCTATAATAGGACTAGCCTGGTACCAGTCTAATATTAGGACTCAGCCTGGTACCAGTCTATAGTAGACTACCTGGTACCAGTCTATAATAGGACTAGCCTGGTACCAGTCCTATAATAGACTAAGCCTGGTACCAATATAACAGGGACTGCCTGGTACCAGTCTATACAGGACTGCCTGGTACCAGTCTATAACAGGACTAGCCTGGTAACAGACTATAGTAGGACTAGCCTGGTACCAGTCTATAATAGGACTAGCCTGGTACCAGTCTATAACAGACTAGGGCCTGGTACCTGTCTATAATAGGACTAAGCCTGGTACCAGTCTATAGTAGGACTAGCCTGGTACCAGTCTATAGTAGGACTAGCCTGGTACCTGTCTATAGTAGGACTAGCCTGGTACCAGTCTATAGTAGGACTAGCCTGGTACCAGTCTATAGTAGGACTAGCCTGGTACCAGTCTATAATAGGACTAGCTTGGTACCAGTCTATAGTAGGACTAGCCTGGTACCAGTCTATAATAGGACTAGCCTGGTACCAGTCTATAATAGGACTAGCCTGGTACCAGTCTGTAATAGGACTAGCCTGGTACCAGTCTATAATAGGACTAAACCTGGTACCAGTCTATAGTAGGACTAGCCTGGGACCAGTCTATAATAGGACTAGCCTGGTACCATCTAATAGGACTAGCCTGGTACCAGTCTATAATAGGACTAGCCTGGTACCATCTATAATAGGACTAGCCTGGTACCAGTCTATAGTAGGACTAGCCTGGTAACCAGTCTATAATAGGACTAGCCTGGTACCAGTCTATAATAGGACTATGCCTGGTACCAGTCTATAGTAGGACTAGCCTGGTACCATCTATATAGACTAACCTGGTACCAGTCTATAATAGGACTAGCCTGGTACCAGTATATAATAGGACTAGCCTGGTACCAGTCTATAGTTCAGGGACTAGCCTGGTACCAGTCTATAGTAGGACTAGCCTGGTACCAGACTATAGTAGGACTAGCCTGGTACCAGGTCTATAATGGACTAAGCCTGGGTAACAGACTATAGTAGGACTAGCCCTGGTACCATCTATAGTAGGACTAGCCTGGGTAACCATCTATAGTAGGACTAGCCTGGTACTAGTCTATAGTAGGACTATGCCTGGTACCAGTCCTATAATAGGACTAGCCTGGTACCATCTATAAAGGACTAACCTGTACCAGTCTATAGTAAGGACTAGCCTGGTACCAGTCTATAATAGGACTAGCCTGATACCAGTCTATAGTAGGCCTAGCCTGGTACCAGTCTATAGTAGGACTAGCCTGGTACCATTCTATAGTAGGACTAGCCTGGTACCAGTCTATAATAAGACTAGCCTGGTACCAGTCTATAACAGGAATAGCCTGGGTAACAGTCTCTTTATCTAATCCACTCCATGTAATCAATGTCATGTGCCAAAGATTTGACAATGACAAGGAGTGGAATGTTAGCTAAAGAGATTGGTACTCAGGATATAATAGGACTAAAACAATAGAAAATGGATGCAGTGACCAACACTTTCGTTTGTTATTGCTAGGCATATGTGACTAAACAAGGACCTAGAAGGACCATTGCAATTATTCTTTAAATTCCAGGAAGTGTTTTACCAACGCCTGGTCTCCGTAACATGGATTGAGGCAAACCTGTCTCGTAGGTGAAACATGCATGTTGGTGTGTTGGTGCTTGTGTATGTGCACGGCGTGTGTGTGTGTGGTGTGTGTGTGTGTGTGTGTGTGTGCATACGTGCGTGTTCTCTACAGGGAACAGAGAGCGGAGGATAGAGCAGAGGTCTATTAAGAGAGCTTTCCACCTGAATGACCCCAGTACCATCCCAATGAAAAACTACCAATTACCCTGCACTATCAGAGGGAGAGGGGAAGAGGTGGAGAGAGAGAGAGAGAGAGAGAGAGAGAGAGAGAGAGAGAGAGAGAGAGAGAGAGAGAGAGAGAGAGAGAGAGAGAGAGAGAGAGAGAGAGAAATACAACCCTTATGTTGATTTATTTTCCCTTTTGTACTTTAACTATTTGCATATCGTTACAACACTGTATATATACACTATGACATTTTAAATGTCTCTATTACTTTGGAACTTTTGTGAGTGTAATGTTTACTGTTCATTTTTGTTTTTTTCATCTATTTCAATTGCTTTGGCAATTCAAACATATGATTCCCATGCCAATAAAGCCCTTTCAATTGCATTTAACTGGAATATACAAGGTCTGAGGTCATCTGCCTTTGGCCTAAAGAGCAGGAACCCAGACTTCATCAAATAAATTGAAAATACAGACATTGTCATCCTACAACAAACATAAAGGAGAGCTGGTAGTCCCATCCACCAAACTACCAGGTGTGAAACAGGGAAGTGGGGTAGAGAGAGAGAGAACAAGAGAGGGCAAAGGGGAGGAGAGGTGGAGTGAAGGAGAGGAAAATTGGAGAGGTGGTAATGGGTTAGATGGGTGTGCTTTGATGAAATATAAGTGTGTGTGTGTGTGTGTGTGTGTGTGTGGTAGTGTGTACAGTTGAAGTCGGAAGTTTACATATACCTTAGCCAAATACATTTAAACTCAGTTCTTCACAATTCCTGACATTTAATCCTAGTAGAAATTCCCTGTCTTAGGTCAGTTAGGATCACCACTTTATTTTAAGAATGTGAAATGTCAGAATAATAGTAGAGAGAATGATTTATTTAAGCTTTTATTTCTTTCATCACATTCCCAGTGGGTCAGAAGTTTACATACACTCAATTAGTAGAACAGCGCTGGAGAAGATGGCTGCCGTTTTACAGCCCTCTAACCAATTGTACTATTATGTGTGTTTTTCCGCGTTATTTGTAATTTATTTTGTACATAATGTTTCTGCCATCGTCTCTTATAACCAAAAAGAGCTTCTGGATATCAGGACAGCGATTACTCACCTCGTATTGGACGAAGATTTATTCTTCAACGAGGCGGCCGCGAAAGATATCATACAGACACCCGACAAGGCCCAAATCCCCGTCATTCGCATGAGAAAGAGACGGAGATATCGTGGACGTAGGTCGGGGTGCCTTGTAAGGATCCGACGGCGAGCGAGTAAACTGCCTCTTCCATCAATCCTATTAGCCAATCTTCAATCATTGGAGAACAAATTGGATGACCTAAGATTACGGTTATCCTACCAACGGGACATTAAAAACTGTAATATCTTATGTTTCACCGAGTCGTGGCTGAACGACGACATGGATAACATACAGCTAGCGGGCTATACGCTACATCGGCAGAATAGAACTGCTGACTCCGGTAAGACAAGGGGTGGCGGTGTATATTTGTAAACAACAGCTGGTGCACAAAATCAAATACTAAGGAAGTCTCTAGGTTTTGCTCGCCTGAGGTAGAGTATCTTATGATAAGCTGTAGACCACACTATTTACCAAGAGAGTTTTCATCTATATTTTTCATAGCTGTCTATTTACCACCACAAACCAATGCTGGCATTAAGATTGCACTGAATGAGTTGTATAAGGCCATAAATCAACAGGAAAACGCTCATCGAGATGCAGCGCTCCTAGTGGCCGGGGACTTTAATGCAGGGAAACTTAAATCAGTTCTACCTAATTTCTACCAGCATGTTAAATGTGCAACCAGAGGAAAAAAAAAACTCTGGACCACCTTTACTCCACACACAGAGACGCATACAAAGCTCTCCCTCGCCCTCCATTTGGCAAATCTGACCATAACTCTATCCTCCTGATTCCTGCTTATAAGCAAAACTAAAGCAGGAAGCACCAGTGACTCGGTTAATAAAAAAGTTGTCAGATGACGCAGATGCTAAGCTACAGGACTGTTTTGCTAGCACAGACTGGAACATGTTCTGGGATTCTTCAGACAGCATTGAGGAGTACACCACATCAATCACTGGCTTCATCAATAAGTGCATCGATGATGTCGTCCCCACAGTGACCGTACGTACATACCCCAACCAGAAGCCATGGATTACAGGAAACATCCGCACTGAGCTAAAGGGTAGAGCTGCCGCTTTCAAGGAGCGGGACTCTAACCCGGACGCTTATAAGAAATCCCGCTATGCCCTCCGACGAACCATCAAACAGTTAAAGAGTCAATACAGGACTAAGATTGAATCGTACTACACTGGCTCTGACGCTCGTCGGATGTGGCAGGGCTTGAAAACTATTACAGACTACAAAGGGAAGCACAGCCGCGAGCTGCCCAGTGACACAAGCCTACCAGACGAGCTAAACCACTTCTATGCTCGCTTCGAGGCAAGCAACACTGAAGCATGCATGAGAGCACCAGCTGTTCCGGATGACTATGTGATCACGCTCTCCGTAGCCGATGTGAGTAAGACTTTTAAGCAGGTCAACATTCACAAGGCCGCAGGGCCAGACGGATTACCAGGACGTGTACTCCGAGCATGTGCTGACCAACTGGCAAGTGTCTTCACTGACATTTTCAACATGTCCCTGACTGAGTCTGTAATACCAACATGTTTCAAGCAGACCACCATAGTCCCCGTGCCCAAGGATTCTAAGATAACCTGCCTAAATGACTACCGTCCCGTAGCACTAACGTCTGTAGCCATGAAGTGCTTTGAAAGGCTGGTCATGGCTCACATCAACAGCATTATCCCAGAAACCCTAGACCCACTCCAATTTGCATACCGCAAACGTTTCGGGTAGCCTTCCACAAGCTTCCCACAATAAGTTGGGTGAATTTTGGCCCATTCCACCTGACAGAGCTGGTGTAACTGAGTCAGGTTTGTAGGCCTCCTTGCTCGCACATACTTTTTCAGTTCTGCTTGCACATTTTCTATAGGATTGAGGTCAGGGCTTTTTGATGGCCACTTCAATACCTTGACTTTGTTGTCCTTAAGCCATTTTGCCACAACTTTGGAAGTATGCTTGGGGTCATTGTCCATTTGGAAGACCCATTTGCGACCAAGCTTTAACTTCCTGACTGATGTCTTGAGATGTTGCTTCAATATATCCACATACTGTTCCTTCCTCATGATGCCATCTATTTTATGAAGTGCACCAGTCCCTCCTGCAGCAAAGCACCCCCACAGCATGATGCTGCCACCCCCGTGCTTCACGGTTGGGATGGTGTTCTTCGGCTTGCAAGCAGCACCCTTTTTCCTCCAAACATAACGATGGTCATTATGGCCAAACAGTTATATTTTTGTTTCATCAGACCAGAGGACATTTCTCCAAAAAGTACGATCTTTGTCCCCATGTGCAGTTGCAAACCTAGTCTGGCTCTTTTATGGCGGTTTTGGAGCAGTGGCTTCTTCCTTGCTGAGCAGCCTTTCAGGTTATGTCGATATAGGACTCGTTTTACTGTGGATATAGATACTTTTGTACCTGTTTCCTCCAGCATCTTTACAAGGTCCTTTGCTGTTGTTCTGGGATTGATTTGCACTTTTCACACCAAAGTACGTTCATCTCTAGGATATAGAATGCGTCTCCTTCCTGAGCAGAATTGCGGCTGCGTGGTCCCATGGTGTTTATATTTGCATACTATTGTTTGTACAGATGAACGTGGTACCTTCAGGCGTTTGGAAATTGCTCCCAAGGATGAACCAGACTTGTGGAGGTCTACATATTTTTTTTTCTGAGGTCTTGGCTGATTTCTTTTGATTTTCCCATGATGTCAAGCAAAGAGGCACTGAGTTTGAAGGTATGCCTTGAAATACATCCACAGGTACATCTCCAATTGACTCAAATTATGTCAATTAGCCTATCAGAAGCTTCTAAAGCGATGACATCATTTTCTGGAATGTTTAAAGGCACAGTCAACTTAGTGTATGTAAACTTCTGACCCACTGGAATTGTGATAGAGTGAATTATAAGTGAAATAATCTGTTTGTAAACAATTGTTGGAAAAAATACTTGTGTCATGCACAAAGTAGATGTCCTAACCGACTTGCCAAAACTATAGTTTGTTTAACAAGAAATGTGTGGAGTGGTTGAAAAACGAGTTTTAATGACTCCAACCTAAGTGTATGTAAACTTCCGACTTCAACTGTAAGTGGAAAGACAAAGTGAGAAGGGGGATCAGAAGAGAATGTAGCGTAGAAATTACATTGATTAAAGCACGCACACACACACACTCACACACAGACACACACACACACACACACACACCTGATTTAGTGGTTTACGGGAGTCCATTATGAGTGTGTTTAATAAAGGGTGATTAAATGAGGTGTCACACGTGTGATGAGCAGCCGACACCGGCTCTTTCCCTGTGTGTGTCACTAGTTGTAAACACACAGAGAGACTTTCCTATAATCTCATTTACTGTGTGTGTGTGTGTGTGGTGTTAGTGTGTGTGTGTGTGTGTGTGTGTGTGTGTGTGTTAGTGTGTGTGTCAAAGGAGTGGCTGATGCAGCTGATTCCTCCAGGAAGGATGGATGGAGGGATGAAAATAAATGTTGACGGGATGAGTAGGGGAACACATTAACCAATAATGACGAACATACAGAGACAGAGACAGAGAGAGAGATCGAGAGAGAGAGAGAGAGAGAGAGTAGAGATATAGAGAGCGATATGGAGATATAGAAGCTAGTAGATATAGAGAGAGGAGAGAGAGAAGAGATAGAGATACTAGTCTCGATCAGAGATCTCGCTCTATCTCTATCTCTGCTAGCACTCGGAGATAGAGATGAGCTAGAGAGCGAGATTTCTCCTCTAGCTCTCTGCTCGCTGGCGCTCGCCCTCTCTCGAGCTCGCGCCGAGAGTCGCTCTCGCTCTCGCCTCTCTCGCTCTCGCTATCGCGAGCTGGAGGCGGCGCGCGCCCGAGAGAGAGAGAGAGAGAGAGAGGTTGTTTGTGGGGACAATACTATACGGATCACCCTCAGTCTATAACTATGATATATGGATCACCCTCAGTCTGTAGCTATGGGTACCTTCTCTCCCACCGTCTCCCATCCTCTTCTCTCCTTCTCTCCATTCCTTTTCACAATGAGACAACTACTCCAAGCCTACTGCCAGGGCACGTCTATGAAGAACAGTATCTTAGTAAAAAGACATTGCTGACAACTTTGATTCACCAATGTCATACTGCATCACAATACCCTTAACCAACGTCATACTGCATCACAATACCCTTAACCAATGTCATACTGCATCACAATACCCTTAACCAACGTCATACTCCATCACAATACCATTAACCAATGTCATACTGCATCACAATACCCTTAACCAACGTCATACTCTGTTACAATACCCTTAACCAATGTCATACTGCATCACAATACCCTTCACTAATGTCAATCATTTGAAATTAAATTAGACGACCTAAGATTAAGTTTATCCTACCAACGGGACATTAGAAATTGTAATATGTTTCATCGAGTCGTGGCTGAACGACGACATGGATAACATACAGCTAGCGGGCTGTACGCTACATCGGCAGGATAGAACGGCTGACTCCGGTAAGACAAGGGGTGGCGGTCTGTGTATATTTGTAAACAACTGCTGGTGCATAAAATCTAATACTAAGGAAGTCTCAAGGTTTTGCTCGCCTGAGGTAGAGTATCTCATGATAAGCTGTAGACCAAACCATGTACTACACCGGCTAGCAGACCACCATAGTCCCTGTGCCCAAGAACACCAAGGTAACCTGCCTAAATGAGGCATATTCTCCTACATGATTTTCATATTTCCACAAACTTCAATGTGTTTCCTTTCAAATGGTATCACAAATATGCATATCTTTTCTTCAGGTCCTGAGCAACAGGCAGTTAGATTTGGGAATGTCATTTTAGGTGAAAATTGGAAAAAAGGGTTAGATCCTTAAACGGTTAAGAAGGTCAACATTCACAAGGCCGCAGGGCCAGACCGATTACCTACAAGTGTAGGTGTCTTCACTGACATTTTCAACATGTCCCTGACTGAGTCTGTAATACCAACATGTTTCAAGCAGACCACCATAGTCCTTGTGCCCAAGAACACTGAGATAACCTGCCTGAATGACTACCGACCCGTAGCACTCACGTCTGTAGCCAAGAAGTGCTTTGAAAGGCTGGTCATGGCTCACATCAACACCATTATATCAGAAACCTTAGACCGACTCCAATTTGCATACCGCCCCAACTAATCCACAGATGATGCAATCTCTATTGCACTCCACACTGCCCTTTCCCACCTGAACAAAAGGAACACCTACGTGAGAATGCTATTCATTGACTACAGCTCAGTGTTCAACACCATAGTGCCCTCAAAGCTCATCACTAAGCTAAGGACCCTGGGACTAAACACCTCCCTCTGCAACTGGATCCTGGACTTCCTGAGGGGCCACCCCCAGGTGGTAAGGGTAGGTAACAACACACTGGCACACTGATCCTCAACACGGGGGCCCCTCAGGGGTGCGTGCTCAGTCCCCTCCTGTACTCCCTTTTCACCCATGACTGCATGGCCAGGCACAACTCCAACGCCATCATTAAGTTTGCCGACAGTGGTAGGCCTGATCACAGACAACAATGAGACAGCCTATAGGGAGGAGGTCAGAGACCTGGCCGTGTGGTGCCAGGATAACAACCTCTCCCTCAACGTGACCAAGATGAAATATATTATTGTGGACTACAGGAAAAAAAAGAGGACTGAGCACGCCCCCATTCTCATCTACGGAGCTGTAGTGGAACAGGTTGAGAGCCTCATGTTCCTTGGTGTCCACATTACCAACAAATGATCATGGTCCAAAAACACCAAGACAGTCGTGAAGAAGGCACGACAAAGCCTATTTCCCCTCAGGAGACTGAAAAGATTTGGCATGGGGTCCTCAGAACCTCAAAAAGTTATGCAGCTGCACCATCGAGAGCATCCTGAATGGTTGCATCGCCGCCTGGTATGGCAACTGCTCGGCCTCCAACCGCAAGGCACTACAGAGGGTAGTGCATACGGCCCAGTACATCACTGGGACCAATATCCTGCCATCCAGGACCTCTATACCAGGCGGTGTCAGAGGAAGACCCTAAAAATTTTAAAAGACTCCAGCCACCCTAGTCATAGACTGTTCTCTCTGCTACCGCACAGCAAGCGGTACCGGAGCGCCAAGTCTAGGTCCAAAATGTTTCTTAACCTCTACGGTTTTGGTGTCCCGGTACGGTTGAGCTAGCGTGCGCTAATGTTATTAGCATGACTGTTGTAAGTAACAGCAAACTTTCCAGGACATAGACATGTCTTATATGGGCAGAAAGCTTACATTGTTTGAGAAGAGTGCAAAAAAAAAAAAAATGTATCACGGCAACTGGTTTGATACATTCACCTCTGAAGGTAAATAATGTACTTACATTCAGTAATCTTGCTCTGATTTGTCATCCTAAGGGTCCCAGAGATATAATGTAGCATAGTTTGTTTGATAAAATCATTTTTTATATTCAAATGTAGGAACTGGGTTCTACAGTTTGAACCCTTGCTGTCTCTGGCTCCACTCCCACCCTGCCCGGCCATCTAGATGTGTGAAAGTTAGTGTATAAGCTAAAGATCCATCATGTATGACATTCCTGGGAGTGTGTAAACTTACATTTTGTATTACCGTATCATTTGTGTATGTTCTCTATAGTTATGTATTTGAAAATGTATCAATTGACCAATTCGGCACATTTGGGCAGACTTGATACAAAATATTCTAGTGTTGCAACGCTTGACTGGATCAATCTGAAACTTTGCGCACACACTGCTTCCATCTAGTGGCCAAATTTTTAATTGCGCCTAAACTGCAATATTATATTGTGGCCTTTCTCTTGTATTTCAAAGATGAAGAAACAAAAAAATAAATAGAAAACACATGTTATTTTGTTTTTATTATCTTTCACCAGATCTAATGTGTTAAATTCTCCTACATTAATTTCACATTTCCACAAACTTCAAAGTGTTTCCTTTCAAATGGTATCAAGAATATGCATATCCTTGCTTCAGGTCCAGAGCAATAGGCAGTTAGATTTGGGTATGTCATTTTATGCGAAAATTGAAAAAAAGGCTCTGATCCTTAAGACGTTAACAGCTTCTACCCCCGAACCATAAGACTCCTGAACAGCTAATCATGGCTACCCGGACAATTTGGATTGTACCCTATTAATACCAGCTATATGATTCACTCTGTACCCTATTAATACCAGCTATATGATTCACCCTATACCCTATTAATACCAGCTATATGATTCACCCTATACCCTATTAATACTAGCTATATGATTCACCCTATACCCTATTAATACCAGCTATATGATTCACCCTGTACCCTATTAATACTAGCTATATGATTCACCCTGTACCCTATTAATACTAGCTATATGATTCACCCTATACCCTATTAATACTAGCTATATGATTCACCCTGTACCCTATTAATACCAGCTATATGATTCACCCTATACCCTATTAATACCAGCTATAAGATTCACCCTATACCCTATTAATACCAGCTATATGATTCACCCTGTACCCTATTAATACCAGCTATATGATTCACCCTGTACCCTATTAATACCAGCTATATGATTCACCCTATACCCTATTAATACCGGCTATATGATTCACCCTATACCCTATTAATACCAGCTATATGATTCACCCTATACCCTATTAATACCAGCTATATGATTCACCCTGTACCCTATTAATACCAGCTATATGATTCACCCTATACCTTATTAATACCAGCTATATGATTCACCCTTTACCCTATTAATACCAGCTATATGATTCACCCTGTACCCTATTAATACCAGCTATATGATTCACCCTGTACCCTATTAATACCAGCTATATGATTCACCCTGTACCCTATTAATACCAGCTATATGATTCACTCTGTACCCTATTAATACCAGCTATATGATTCGCCCTGTACCCTATTAATACCAGCTATATGATTCACCCTGTACCCTATTAATACCAGCTATATGAATCACCCTGTACCCTATTAATATTAGCTATATGATTCACCCTGTACCCTATTAATACTAGCTATATGATCCACCCTTTACCCTATTAATACCAGCTATATGATTCACCCTATACCCTATTAATACCAGCTATATGATTCACCCTGTACCCTATTAATACCAGCTATATGATTCACCCTGTACCCTATTAATACTAGCTATATGATTCACCCTGTACCCTATTAATACCAGCTATATGATTCACCCTATACCCTATTAATACTAGCTATATGATTCACCCTATACCCTATTAATACCAGCTACATGATTCACCCTGTACCCTATTAATATTAGCTATATGATTCACCCTATACCCTATTAATACTAGCTATATGATTCACCCTGTACCCTATTAATACCAGCTATATTATTGTCCCATTGTATTGCTACTCTATTCCAGCAGCACCAGTAGTCCATAGCTTAATCAGCAGGGTGTATAGGATCATTCATCCGCTCCAGAACGTCCTAAAGACTGAAACATGACGCTAATGTGATATCCACACTAAGGAGTTGATTCAACAGCCAAGGGAGAGATTCACACAAGTCATTGGACAGGATGATATCAGCTTTTTTTTCCTTCTCTGCTTTTGGCCGAATACCTGCAATGTAGTGTCATATCACTCCAGCCTAGTAACAGTGTCATGCCAAACCCACGGCACTCTACACTGGTGAGAAGATGAGCAATGAGAAATCTAAAATGGCCGCCTATCTACGCTGAACCATTCATTCCAGACCTAGAAAAAGCTTAATGTGCTGCACCACTCATAGAGAAGAGGTTACTGTTAATGTGACAGTGATCAATGGGGAGAGAAAGGGGGTCAGATAAGTGGAAAGATAAGAGACGGCAAAGATAGATTAAGAAAGAATGGTAAAAGTCAGACAAAAGAGGTGGATAAAGAAATGTAGAATACTGACAGATGCAGAACAAAGGAGGAGAGCAGGAAGAGGAGAACCCTTTTCACCCCGTCAGATGTTGTTACCTCACTGACAGGTCTCTGACCTCCTCCCTATAGGCTGTCTCATCATTGTCGGTGATCGCGCCTACCACTGTTGTGTCGTCAGCCAACTTGATGACGGTGTTGGAGTCGTGCTTAGCCACGCAGTCATGGGTGAACAGGGAGTACAGGAGGGGACTGAGCACGCAACCCTGAGGGGCTCCCGTGTTGAGGATCAGCATGGCATATGTGTTCTTACCTGCCTTTACTACCTGGGGGCGGCCCGTCAGGAAGTCCAGGATCCAGTTGCAGAGGGAGGTGTTTAGTCCCAGGGTCCTTAGTTTAGTGATGAGTTTTGAAAGAACTGTGGTGTTGAACGCTGAGCTGTAGTCAATGAACAGCATTCTCACATAGGTGTTCCTTTTGTCCAGGTGGGAAAGGGCAGTGTGGAGTACGATTGAGATTGCGTTATCTGTGTCTCTGTTGTGTTGGTATGTGAATTAGAGTGGGTCTGGGGTGTCTGGGATAATGGTGCTGATGTGAGCCATGACCAGCCTTTCAAAGCACTTTATGTTTACCGACGTGAGTGCTACGGGGCGGTAATGATTTAAGCAGGTTACCTTCACTTTCTCGGGCACAGGGACAATGGTTTTCTGTTTGAAACATGTAGGTATTACAGACTCGGTCAGGGAGAGGTTGAAAATGTCAGTAAAGACACTTGCCAGTTGGTCAGCGCATGCTTTGAGTAAACGCCCTGGTAATCCGTTTGGCCCAGCGGCTGTGAATGTTGACCTGTTTAAACGTCTTGCACACATCGGCTACGGAGAGTGTATTCACACAGTCGTCTGGAACAGCTGGTGCTCTCATGCATGCTTCAGTGTTGCTTGCCTCAAAGCAAGCATAAAAGGCATTTAGCTCGTCTGGTAGGCTCGCATAACTGGGTAGCTCGCGGCTGGGTTTCCCTTTGTAGTCCGTAATATTTTTCAAGCACTGCCACATCCGACGAGTGTCAGAGCCGGTGTAGTAGGATTCAAACTTAGTCCTGTATTGATTATTTGCCTGTTTGATGGTTCATCTGAGGGCATTGCGGCATTTCCTATAAGCATCTGGAATAGTGTCCCGCTCCATGAAAGTGGAAGCTCTTGACTTTAGCTCGGTGCGGATGTTGCCTGAAATCCATGGATTCTGCTTGGGAAATGTATGTACAGTCACTGTGGGGACGACATCGTCAATGCACTTATTGATGAAGCCGGTGATTGAGGTGGCATTCTCCTCAATGCCATTAGATGAATCCCGGAACATATTCCAGTCTGTGTTAGCAAAACAGTTCTGTAGCATAGCATCCGCGTCATCTGACCGCGTCCGTATTGAGCGAGTCACTGGTACTTCCTATTTCAGTTTTTGCTTGTGAGCAGGAATCAGTAGGATATAATATTTGTCTGATTTGTCAAATGGAGGGCGAGGGAGAGCGTTGTATGCGTCTCTGTGTGTGGAGAGTCTAGAATTGTCTTCCTTCCTCTGGTTGCACAGGTGACATGCTGGAAGAAATTAGGTAAAATGGATTTAAGTTTGCCTGCATTAAAGTCCCCGCCCACTAGGAGTGCCGCTTCTGGGTGAGCATTTTCTTGTTTGCTTATGGCCTTATGCAGCTCGTTGAGTGCGGTCTTAGTGCCAGCATCGGTTTGTGGTGGCAAATAGACGGCTACGAATAATATGGATGAGAACTCTCTTGGTAGATAGTGGGTCTACAGCTTATTATGAGGTACTCTAGCTCAGGCGAGCAAAACCTCCAGACTTCTTTAATATTAGACATCGCTCACCAGCTGTTATTGACAAATAGACACACACCCCCGCCCCTCGTCTTACCAGACGTAGCAGCTCTGTCCAGCCGATACACAGAGAAGCCAGCCAGCTCTATATTATCAATTTTGTCGTTCAGCCACGTCTCGGTGAAACACAAGATATTACAGTTTTTAATGTCCCGTTGGTAGGATAGTCTTCATCGTAGATGGTCCAGTTTTTAATGTCCCGTTGGTAGGATAGTCTTCATCGTAGATGGTCCAGTTTTTAATGTCCCGTTGGTAGGATAGTCTTCATCGTAGACGGTCCAGTTTTTAATGTCCCGTTGGTAGGATAGTCTTCATCGTAGATGGTCCAGTTTTTAATGTCCCGTTGGTAGGATAGTCTTCACCGTAGACGGTCCAGTTTTTAATGTCCCGTTGGTAGGATAGTCTTCATCGTAGACGGTCCAGTTTTTAATGTCCCGTTGGTAGGATAGTCTTCACCGTAGATGGTCCAGTTTGTTTTCCAATGATTGCATGTTGGAAGGAAGTGGTGGTTTACCTACTGAGAATCCTTACAAGGCACCCCGCCCTCCTCCCCTTTCTCCTCCGTCTTTTCTTAAAGCTGATGACAGGGATTTGGGCCTTGCCTTGACAAAGCAGTATACCCTTCACTTCGGACTCGATTAAAGACAAATTATTTGTCCAGTTCAAGGTGAGTAATCGCTGTTCTGATGCCCAGAAGCTATTTTCGGTCATAAGAGACGGTAGCAACAACATTATGTACAAAATGAGTTACAAAACAATGTGAGAAAACACACTAAATAGCACGGTTGGAGCCCGTAAAACGTCAACCATCCCATCCTGGCGCCATCCTGTCTGTGTGTTGAGATACATCTCCCTCAGCCGCAGCCCCAACACCTCACACGGGAGGAATAGATCAACAGACACCCCGCGCAGACCAGCAAGACACTCTCCCAGACCTGCGGGACCCCCCCCGGATATATACCCAGAGGACCACCAGCCACATCCACACTCCCACCCCAAGCAATCAATACCCCCCCGCCCCCGCCAAACAAACCATGCCCACACCCTATAAATGCCCCCTCAGATCTATGCCCCTCAGATCAGACCTTTCAGACACACAAGCCATGTCTCAATTGTCTCAATACTTAATAATCCTTCTTTAAACTGTCTCCTCCACCTTCATCTACACTAATTTAAATGGATTTAACAAGTGACATCAATAAGGGATCATAGTTTTTAGCTGGATGGACCTGGTCAGTCTGTGTCATGGAAAGAGCAGGTGTTCCTAATGTTTTGTAAACTCAGCGTATGCTTATCAGGCCTGGAACTTCCTGATTTTAGGGGCAAGGCCAATAGGCCTTAAAGGGGTGCCCAATTTGCCGGGGCACCAAGGCCATCGGCCAGGGCACCAAGGCCATCGGCCAGGACACCAAGGCCATCGGCCAGGACACCAAGGCCATCGGCCAGGGCACCAAGGCTATCGGCCGGGGCACCAAGGCTATCGGCCAGGACACCAAGGCCATCGGCCAGGGCAACAAGGCCATCGGCCAGGACACCAAGGCCATCGGCCAGGACACCAAGGCCATCGGGCAACAAGGCCATCGGCCAGGACCCCAAGGCCATCGGCCAGGACACCAAGGCCATCGGGCAACAAGGCCATCGGCCAGGACACCAAGGCCATCAGCCAGGACACCAAGGCCATCGGCCAGGGCACCAAGGCCATCGGGCAACAAGGCCATCGGCCAGGGCACCAAGGCCATCGGCCGGGGCACCAAGGCCATCGGGCAACAAGGCCATCGGCCAGGGCACCAAGGCCATCAGCCAGGGCAACAAGGCCATCGGCCGGGGCACCAAGGCCATCGGCCGGGACACCAAGGCCATCGGCTGGGGCAACAAGGCCATCGGCCAGGACACCAAGGCCATCGGCCAGGACACCAAGGCCATCGGCCAGTGCACCAAGGCCATCGGCCAGGGCAACAAGGCCATCGGCCGGGGCAACAAGGCCATCGGCCAGGACACCAAGGCCATCGGCCAGGGCAACAAGGCCATCGGCCAGGGCAACAAGGCCATCGGCCAGGACACCAAGGCCATCGGCCAGGACACCAAGGCCATCGGCCAGGACACCAAGGCCATCGTCCAGGGCAACAAGGCCATCGGCCGGGGCAACAAGGCCATCGGCCAGGACACCAAGGCCATCGGCCGGGGCAACAAGGCCATCGGCCAGGGCACCAAGGCCATCGGCCAGGACACCAAGGCCATTGGCCAGGGCACCAAGGCCATCGGCCAGGACACCAAGGCCATCGGACAGGGCAACAAGGCCATTGGCCGGGGCACCAAGGCCATCGGCCGGGGCAACAAGGCCATCAGCCAGGAAAACAATGCCATCGGCTGGGGCACCAAGGCCATTAACCAAAAATAGACAATTAAGTTGATTCGGATACAAAAAATTATTTCAGAGCTTTCTTTGAAAGATTTTGTTCAGTAGTAGGGGGTTGGGGGTGTTCGGGTTTAGAATTTCCAAAACATTTGTTTGGGGATTTGCGCTCTAAAAGTCTAATTTTATTCATAGAAAAATAATACAATTTGATGTTTTAAGTAAACAAAAACCACACCACGTTTGAGGTCTAGGAAACATCTAATTAATAAATTGTAATCTTTTTAGTGTAGCTACCTTTTAATTCAATTGTACATGCATCTAACAGCGTTTGGTTAGCAGTGTTTCTTTAGCGCACATTTGATGGAGTTCACAAAACTAATGGATTGATGGAAATATCATGATATCATGCCAGGTAAGCACAGGCTACTTTAGTTAACATTTAATTCAGAAGGTTTTTTGGGGAAACCTTTCCATCTGCCAGAAGATACAACGCTATATTTGTTCATGTTCCATATTGTTGGTGTGCGCCACTGCTAAATGAATACTGAGGAAACACTGTGATGTGCTTCCCACCATTCGTTTTTTAAATTTTTTTTTTATTAAATTTCAACAAAAGCATACTACAAAATGTTGTCATTTTCTAAAGAGTTGAGAAATAAATATGAAAGAAAGGAAAGCTGGGATCCTTCGCTTTTCAAAGCTGTGTTTCCCCCCCCCCCCCCCCGTGGTTTCATTTGCCTAGGCCTTATCAGGACATGTCTTTATCAAATCAACCAGCTGTTGGAGGAGTTGCAGGCTCTCACTGCCGGACAGGTCATGTGCCTGGTAAAACTAAGGTTAATTGTGCATGTGATAAATAAACTACATATTGAATTAACAGCTTCAGGAAAATACATCTGGTTTACCAGAAATAATATCTACACTCCATAATTATTGGGGGCACATTGTACAAAATGGCCGCATTTTTTGTGTTTAGAGGCCCGACAGGAAGACAGACTAGGATATGCACCATCTGGCTGAAAAGGGATGCTGAAGTTACACACACCAGGAAACACTCCAAGCCCTAGTTACGGTAGGACCCAGAGTCTTTCTTCTGGTCAAGTCACAAGATTACCAACAGTACATTCTGTGCAGAGTTCTCCCTGATCTTGTAACCTGTCCAGTTTTAGGTAGGACATAAGAGTTTTTCTCCTGGTCAGGTCACATGATCAACTGAGATGAGAGCAGAAAACTAGGTCTGGCCACTTAATAGAGAGAGAGAGTGTAAACCAAATTACAACACAGTCAAAACAAAACTACATGACTTATTGGGAAACACAAGCACAAAGCAAAATGCAGTGCTATATGGCCCTAAATTGACAGTACACCGTGGCAAACTATTTGACCATGTTTACTGATCAAAACCTTAGAAAAACATTGACAAAGTACAGGCTCAGTGAGCACAGCCTTGCCATTGAGAAGGGTAGACACAGGAAAACCTGGTTCCCTGTAGAGGAAAGGCTGTGCAACCACTGCACCACAGCAGAACCTGAGACAGAGCTGCATTTCCTGACAAAATGTAAAAAATATCAAACCCTTATTCAAGGTATCAAAGACTTCTCTGATGAGAATAGGCTACCCGTCTTGTTGGGGGAGGACGCAGAGAGCTGTGGGTTGGCAGCGCACTCCATTGCTGCCTGCCATAAGAAGAGGGACAGTGTCTGACAGACCAACCAACCTGCACATGTCCTCTATATTGTTATTGTTCAATGGTTATTTTGACCCTTGGTTATTGCTGTTACTGTTGTCCCTTTGACCATAATCATTAATATTATATTAAATATGTTAATGTTGTAAATCCCCAAAGAAAGCTTTGTTACGTCATGCTCCCTCTTTCTCCCCCCTCTCTCTCTCGCTCTCTCTCTCTCTCTCGGTTTCTCTCTGGCTGGTGTTTTGTACTGTGAGGTCTTCAAGACCATCTGTAATTAATTATTTAATGTTGACTTCACAACAGGGAAGTGTGTGAGTCCCTTCCTCTGTGTGTGTGTGAGTCCCTTCCTCTTTGTGTGTGTGTGTGTGAGTCCCTTCCTATGTGTGTGTCTCTTTGTTGAAGTGTGTGTGTGAATGTGTGTTTGTGTTCTTGCTCGTAAACTGGGCACTGCAGCTCAGAGCCAGCAGACATCTTTCTCTCCTCTCTCTCTTCTAGCCCTCCTCCATTCTTCCCTCGCTCGGCGGGCCATGCCGACGTGACTGCTGAGCCCGACTCCAAAACAAAGTTTAGCTGCAGATCTGACTACACTTAAAGGGCAATGCAGACACACTGCCCCATGGAGTCCAGACTATTGATTTACAACCACGGAGAGTTACCGCAAGTCGCAAAGAAAACAGGAGCTGCCTCCACTATTCCAGCACCATTTCAACTTCAACATCATCTAATCACCTCTGCTTAGTCTGATACAATGACAACTAAAAGATACCAAAAACGATTTAGTCCAATCAACGTTCGGCTAAATACGATGTGGCTGTCCATTACAGCTATATCTATAGTTTCCCAGCTCTCAGCTCTCTGCTGTCACATTACAGCTATATAAAAGCCAGATTTCAGGTATTACATTGACATCATTTAGCAGACGCTCTTATCCGGAGCGACTTACCGTCGCATTACACAAGGTGTGTGTTCTTCCGTAAGTGTCTCCATATTTAACCACATAAGGTGTGTGTGTGTGTGTGTGTGTGTTTGCATGCCTGCGTGTGTGTCTGCATGCATATGTGTGTTTATGTACGTGGAAGTGTGTGTGTGTGTGTGTGTGTGTGTGTGTGTGTTCATGCCTGTGTGTGTGTGTGTGTATCTATGTGTGTGTGTGTGTGTGTGTGTGTGTGTGTGTTCATGCCTGTGTGTGTGTGTGTATCTACGTGTGTGTGTGTGTGTGTGTGTGTGTGTGTATGTGTTCTCCTTTATCCTCTATCATAGTTCTCCTAATGAATCAGTGTTTTATTCTGCTGTCAGTGAGTCCCTGGGGGAAGGGAAGGGTGGAGATGAAAACAGCTAAATCAACCTCCGGAACAGAGGATCAGGATAAGCCCCCCAAAAAACTAATGTCACACACCCAATCATACGGCAGTCAGACTCAAACACACCCAATCATACGGCAGTCAGACTCAAACACACCCAATCACACGGCAGTCAGACTCAAACACACTCAAACACACCCAATCATACGGCAGTCAGACTCAAACACACCCAATCATACGGCAGTCAGACTCAAACACACCCAATCATACGGCAGTCAGAGTCAAACACACCCAATCACACGGCAGTCCGACTCAAACACACCCAATCATACGGCAGCGCTCGAGAGTCATATTATCTCTGGTAGTTTATGCTACCAGCTATAGTTGTATCAGTAATACACCATTCAACATTCACTTTCTCCTCTATGTATTGTTTTCTGATTGCTGATTTGTTTTTGTTTTTAAATGTATCATGAGGCTATGGATTTATGAAAATGTCCTGGAGCCATTAACCAAAGCCGATCTTGAAAAATGACACACAGCTTACACTGAATACCAACAGTTAGTTATTTGGCTAAAAATGATATCTATAATCAACAGTGAGACTTTGTAGACATTTTCCCATCCTACTTGAACATTGATTGGAGGGAAATATGGGCTTTTGAGATCCTCATGAACCAATCAAAACTGATCTTTAGAATTACCTATTGACTCAATCCTTGTAGATCACCAATGGCACATGATATTTGTAAGCAGAGCCATATAATTAAATTCTGAAAGAGTGATACAGACTAAGACATCTAGTAGATTACAGACTATATGACAGATACAGGTCAATGTCCACTAAGACATCTAGTAGACTTCAACGTGTGCAGACATTATAAACATTGGTTTACACACACACACACAAACGCGCACACACAGTAGATTACACAAAACACACACACACACACACAATGTTAGGATTTATGGGTCCCCTAGTGCTGATTGTTAATGATGAGATTGCCACTCATCAGTTCAGGCTATAACCACGCTGAGACTGAAGGAAGAATTATTGTTTGGTTTTCATCGTGTGTGTGTGTGTGTGTGTGTGTGTGTGTGTGTGTGTGTGTGTGTGTGTGTGTGTGTGTGTGTGTGTGTCTGTGTGTGTGTGTGTGTGTGTGTGTATGTGTGTGTGTGTGTGTGTGTGTGTGTGTGTGTGTGTGTGTGTGTGTGTGTGTGTGTTTGAAAACACAAATATGTACACACACTCCCTCACATGATTATCCAGAGTTCCTGAAGTGAGCGATGGAATGTACAAGACTTATCGTCGTGGCTAAATTTACCCAGGGTTCATTGCTGCGCGTCACTTTCCCGTCATGACCTCCTGACATCAGCGTGGTACGACCCTGACATACAGACCCACTGACGGACATTACACACACACACACACACACACGCACACGCACACGCACACGCACACGCACACACACACACACACACACACACACACACATTTACACATTGCGCATACACACTAGAGTTGGGAAGATAAACCGAAAGATTACCGATACCAACATTGCCTTCCTCTTACGGAATAATTTTTGCTAACGTGTAATTTTCAGTGATTTTGTTCACAACGTTCCTATAGCTTATTGTTCTAGAACCATTATTTGGTCAACAGCATTACGTTGATTCCTGATATGAAGGTATCAGCCTGTCCCTGATTGGCTATGTGAGCGGTCACTCCCTCTCCCTGTTATCAAATCAAATGTTATTTGTCACATGCGCCGAACACAACAGGTGCAGACCTTACAGTGAAACGCTTACTTACAAGCCCTTAACCAACCGTGCAGTTTTAAGAAAGAATACCCCCCCCCCCAAAAAAAAAAAATACAATATAAAATAATAAGAAAAGTAACAAATAGTTAAAGAGCAGCAGTAAAAATAACAATAGCGAGGCTATATACAGGGGGTACCGGTACAGAGTCAATGTGCGGGGGCACCGGTTAGTCGAGGTAATTGAGGTAATATGTACATGTAGGTAGAGTTATTAAAGTGACTATGCATAGATAATAAACAGAGAGTAGCAGCAGCGTAAAAGAGGGGGGGGGGGGGGGGGGGGGGGGGGGGCAATGCAAATAGTCTGGGTAGACATTTGATTAGATGTTCAGGAGTCTTATGGCTTGGGGGTAGAAGCTGTTTAGAAGCCTCTTGGACCTAGATTTGGCGCTCTGGTACCTCTTGACGTGTAGTAGCAGAGAGAACATTCTATGACTAGGGTAGCTGGAGTCTTTGACAATTTTTAGGGCCTTCCACTGACACCGCCTGGTATAGAGGTCCTGGATGGCAGGAAGCTTGGCCCCAGTGATGTACTGGGCCGTACGTACTACCCTCTGGAATGCCTTGCGGTCGGAGGCCGAGCAGTTGCCATACGAGGCAGTGATGCAACTAGTCAGGATGCTCTCGATGGTGCAGCTGTAGAACCTTTTGAGAATCTGAGGACCCATGCCAAATCTTTTCAGTCTCCTTACGGGGAATAGGTTTTCACGACTGTCTTGGTGTGTTTGGACCATGATAGTTTTTTGGTGATGTGGACACCAAGGAACTTGAAGCTCTGAACCTGTTCCACTGCAGCCCCGTCGATGAGAATGGGGGCGTGCTCGGTCCTCTTCTTTTTCCTGTAGTCCACAATCATCTCCTTAGTCTTAATCACGTTGAGGGAGAGGTTGTTATCCTGGTATCACACGGCCAGGTCTCGGACCTCCTCCCTATAGGCTGTCTCATCGTTGTCAGTGATCAATCCTACCACTGTTTGGTCATCTGCAAACTTAATGATGGTGTTGGAGTCGTGCCTGGCCATGCAGTCATGAGTGAACAGGGAGTACAGGAGGGGACTGAGCACAATCCCCTCAGGGGCCCCCGTGTTGAGGATCAGTGTGGCCTTGTGAATGTTGACATGTTTAACCTCTACGGGATCGGTGTCACGTATACGGGAAGATTGAACTAACGTGCGCTAATGTGATTAGCATAGCTGTTGTAAGTAACAGCAAACTTTCCAGGACATAGACATGTCTTATATGGGCAGAAAGCTTATATTATTGTTAATCTAACTGCACTGTCCAATTTACAGTAGCTATTACAGTGAAAAAATATCATGCTATTGTTTGAGGAGAGTGCACAACAACAAAAAACGTATCACGGCAACTGGTTTGATACATTCACCTCTGAAGGTAAATAATGTACTTACATTCAGTAATTCATTCTTGCTCTGATTTATCTTCCTAAGGGTGCCACAAATAAAATGTAGCATAGTTTTGTTTGATAAAATCCATTTTTATATTCAAATGTAGGAACTGGGTTCTACAGTTTGAACCCTTGCTGTCTCTGGCTCCACACCCACAATGCCCGGCCATCTAGATGTGTGAAAGTTAGTGCATAAGTTAATGATCCATCATGTATGACATTCCTGGGAGTGTGTAAACTTACATTTTGAATTACCATATCATTGTTGTATGTTCTCTATAGTTCTGTACTTGAAAATCTATCAAGTTAACCAATTCGGCACATTTGGGCAGACTTGATACAAAATAGTCCAGTATTGCAATGCTTCACTGGATCAATCTGAAACTTTGCACACACACTGCTTCCATCTAGTGGCCAACATCTACATTGTGCCTAAACTGCAATATTATATTGTGGCCTTTATCTTGCATTTAAAAGATGATGGAACAACAACAAAAAAGCACAAGTTTTTATGTTTTTATTATATTTTACCAGATCTAATGTGTTAAATTCTCCTACATTATTTTCACAAAAGGGTCTGATCCTTCAGAAGTTAAAGGTCTTACTCACATCGGTTACGGAGAACACACATTCGTCCGGAACAACTGATTCTCTCATGTATGTTTCAGTGTTACTTGCCTCAAAGCGAGCATAGAAGTAATTTAGCTCGACTGGTAGGCTCGTGTCACTGGGCAGCTCGTGGCTGTGCTTCACTTTGTAGTCTGTAATAGTTTGCAGGCCCTGCCACATCCGACATGCGTCGGAGCCGGTGTGTGGTACGATTTGATCTTAGTCCTGTATTGACTATTTGGCTGTTTGATGGTTCGTCGGGGTGCATGGCGGGATTTCTTATAAGCGTCCAGATTAGAGTCCCGCTCCTTGAAAGCGGCAGCTCTACTCTTTAGCTCAGTGCGGATGTTTCCTGTAATCCATGGCTTCTGGTTGGAATATGTACGTACGGTCACTGTGGGGACGACGTTTTCGATGCACTTATTAATAAAGCCAGTCACTGATGTGGTGTACTCCTCAATGCCATCCTCATGCTTGTTTGATGGTTCGTAGGAATTTCTCATACAGTGGCTTGCGAAAGTATTCACCCCCTTGGCATTTTTCCTATTTTGTTGCTTTACAACCTGGAATTAAGATAGATTTTGGGGGGGGGGGGGGGGTTGTATCAGTTGATTTACACAACATGCCTACCACTTTGAAGATGCAACATATTTTTTATTGTGAAACAAACAAGAAATATGACCAAAAAACTGAACTTGAGCGTGCTCAAGTTCACCCCCCCAAAGTCAATACTTTGTAGAGCCACCTTTTGCGGCAATTACAGCTACAAGTCTCTTGGGGTATGTCTCTAAGCTTGGCACATCTAGCTCCATCAAGACATTTAAATGTTTCCCCTTAAACCACTCGAGTGCTGCTTTAGCAGTATGCTTAGGGTCATTGTCCTGCTGGAAGGTGAACCTCCGTCCCAGTCTCAAATCTCTGGAAGACTGAAACAGGTTTCCCTCAAGAAATTCCCTTTATAACGTATTTGCTTATTTTTTTATTCAAGCAATGGCTTTTTTCTGGCCACTCTTCCATAAAACCCAGCTCTGTGGAGTGTACGGCTTAAAGTGGTTCTATGGACAGATACTCCAATCTCCTCTGTGGGGCTTTGCAGCTCCTTTGCAGCTCCTGGTGGGCGGCCCTCTCTTGGCAGGTTTGTTGTGGTGCCATATTCTTTCCATTTTTGTATAATGGATTTAATGGTGCTTCGTGGGATGTTCAAAGTTTCGGATATTTTTTTATAACCCAACCCTGATCTGTACTTCTCCACAACTTTGTCCCTGACCTGTTTGGAGAGCTCCTTGGTCTTCATGGTACCGCTTGCATGGTGGTGCCCCTTGCCTAGTGGTGTTGCAGACTCTGGGGCCTTTCACTTCACCAATTTGGACAATTTTGTGTAAGTCCATTACATTTTATCCAAATAAAACATATATATTTAAATTACAGGTTGTAATGCAACAAAATAGGAAAAAACGCAAGGGGGATGATTACTTTTGCAAGACGGCAGCTTTACCCTTTAGCTCAGTGTGGATGTTGCCTGTAATCCATGGCTTCTGGTTGGGGTATGTGCGAACAGTCACTGTCGGGACGAGGTCATCGATGCACTTATATATGAAGCCAGAGACTGATGTGGTGTACTCCTCAATGCCATCGGAAGAATCCCGGAACATGTTCCAGTCTGTGCTAGCAAAACAGTCCTGTAGCTTAGCATCTGCTTCATCTGACCACTTTTTTATTGACCGAATCACTGGTGCTTCCTGCTTTACCTTTTGCTTGTAAGCAGGAATCAGGAGGATAGGGTTATGGTCAGATTTGCCAAATGGAGGGCGAGGGAGAGCTTTGTATGCGTCTCTGTGTGTGGAGTAAAGGTGGTCTAGAGTTTTTTTTCCCTCTGGTTGCACATTTAACATGCTCGTAGAAATGAGGTAAAACAGATTTAAGTTTCCCTGCATTAAAGTCCCCGGCCACTAGGAGCGCCGCCTCTGGATGAGCATTTTCCTGTTTGCTTATGGCCGTATACAGTTAATTGAGTGTGGTCTTAGTGCCAGGATCGGTTTGTGGGGGTAAATAGACCGCTATGAAGAGTATAGATTAACTTTCTTGGTATATAGTGTGGTCTACAGCTTATCATGAGATAGTCTACCCCAGGCGAGCAAAACCTCGAGACTTCCTTAGATATCGTGCACCAGCTGTTGTTTACAAATATACACAGACCGCCACCCCTTGTCTTACCAGAGGCTGCTGTTCTATCCTGCCGATACAGTGTATAACCCGCCAGCTGTATGTTATTCATGTCTTCCTTTGGTAGGATATACGTGGTCGTAGTTCATCCACTTTATTATCAATGGATTGTAAGTTGGCCAATAGTATCGATGGCAAATGCAGATTAGCCACTCGTCGCCGGCTCCTTACCAAGCACCCCGATCTCCTTCCGCGATATCTCCTTTTCTTTCTACTGCGAATGACGGGGATGAGGGCCCTATCGGGTGTCTGTAGCAAATCCCCCTCCTCCGACTCATTAAAAAAAAATTATTCATCCAGTTCAAGGTGAGTAATCGTTGTTCTGATGTGATGTCCAGAAGCTCTTTTCGGTCATAAGAGATAGTAGCAGCAACATCATGTAAAAAATAAGTTCAAACAATTCAAAAAAGCATGGTTGGTTAAGAGCCCATAAAATGGCATCCATCCCCTCCGGCGCTATCTAGCAACAATATCATATGTAGAGTTAGCCATCTAGCTAAGTGTTCTCTCTCAGTGTCTCTCTGAGTCTCTGTCTCTCTGTGTCTCTCTGAGTCTCTGTCTCTCTGTATGTCTCTGTCTCTCTGTATGTCTCTGTCTCTCTCTGTGTCTCTTTGTGTCTCTGTCTCTCTGTATGTCTCTGTCTCTCTGTATGTCTCTGTGTGTCTCTGAGTCTCTGTCTCTCTGTATGTCTCGCTGAGTCTCTGTCTCTCGGTGTCTCTGTGAGTCTCTGTCTCTCTGTCTCTCTGTATATCTATGTCTCTCTCTCTGTGTGTGTCTCTCTCTCTCTGTGTCTCTGTGTGTCTCTCTCTCTGTGTGTGTCTCTCTCTGTGTGTCTCTGTCTCTCTGCATGTCTATGTCTCTCTGTGACTCTGTGAGTCTCTGTGTGTCTCTGTCTCTCTGTCTCTCTGTATGTCTCTGTCTCTCTGTATGTCTCTGTCTCTCTGTATGACTCTGTCTCTCGCTGTGTCTCTGTGTGTCTCTGTATGTCTCTGTGTCTCTATGTGTCTCTGTCTGTCTCTATGTGTGTCTCTGTCTGTCTCTCTGTTTGTCTCTGTCTCTCTGTATATCTATGTGTCCCTGTGTGTCTCTGTCTCTCTGTGTGTCTCTGTCTCTCTCTGTGTCTCTGTGTCTCTTTGTGTGTCTCTGTGTGTCTGTATGTCTCTGTGTCTCTGTGTCTCTGTGTGTCTGTCTCTCTGTGTGTCTCTGTCTCTCTGTGTGTCTCTGTCTCTCTGTGCGTCTTTGTGTGTCTCTGTGTGTCTCTGTCTCTCTCTCTGTGTCTCTGTGTGTCTCTTTGTCTCTGTGTGTCTCTGTCTCTCTGTGTGTCTCTGTGTGTCTCTGTCTCTCTGTCTCTCTGTGTGTCTCTGTGTGTCTCTGTGTGTCTCTGTCTCTCTGTATGTCTCTGTCTCTCTGTGTGTCTCTGTGTGTCTCTGTGTGTCTCTGTCTCTCTCTTTGTCTCTGTGTGTCTCTGTATGTCTCTGTCTCTCTGTCTCTCTGTGTGTCTCTGGGTGTCTCTGTTTGTCTCTGTGTGTCTCTGTCTCTCTGTCTCTCTGTGTGTCTCTCTGTCTCTATGTGTGTCTCTGTGTGTCTCTGTGTGTCTGTCTCTCTGTCTCTCTGTGTGTCTCTCTGTCTCTCTGTGTGTCTCTGTGTGTCTCTGTCTATTCTAGTATTATAATTGTTGGTACTAGTGAGACTTGGTTTGGGATTATAATTATAAATAATTCCTTATATGAAATGGGCTTTATTTTGATTTTCTATTCAGGCAGGTAGTTATACTCTCTTGTCGTGACTGAGATAACTAAAGATTATTGTATGAGATGACTAGAGATTGAGTGTTCGTTGATCATTAATTAAGAGTCTATCTACTGTAAGTAACATTAAAAAAAAGAATCCCAATCAAAATCTGTCTGCATAAACTAGAGATAACGTCTCAATCCACCGCATCCGCCTATGTCATCCTATGTCAGCCTATGTCAGCCTATGTCAGCCTATGTCAGTCTATGTCAGCCTATGTCAGCCTATGTCAGCCTATGTCAGCCTATGTCAGCCTTACGCATGTGGCAGAGCTAGACCGGTCTATGGCAGACCATGAGACGTCCCAAAAATCGGTCTTCTCATGAAAACTTCTGTAGCGTTGAAACGCTTTGGCCACTCAATGGGAAGGGTGGACTCTAACAAACACGATGGTGTTCGCCGTTATACTCTACGGCCCCCGACAAGTTGTCACGGGACCCGTCTGAAGGTAACCCATATAAACTAATGCAAGTATGGAGGTAGTTTTGTGCCAACAAAAATAAGGGGTTAAATACGTGTCCAAAAAAATACAAATATTTCCAGAGCCTTCTTACATCTCCATCTCTATAGGACAGACACTTCAAAACCTTATCAAACCTTCTATGATTTATTTTTGGACTGTCTATTTTGCCATCTGTGAATGTGTTATTCAATCTGTTTCAATTAGTATAAAAAGCCAAATTCAATACTTTATCAATTCACTTTTTAATATATATTTTTTGATACTTAAAGGGTCCTAAAATTCCAAATCAAATAGCAAATTGACTTTTAGAGGTTTAATGGGAAGGATGCGGACTGATCAATCACAGAAAAGACAGAGAGCATGATGGGATAGAATGAATGAAAGAAACTAGAAACTAGAAAAGACTGAGGGAGGGGTGATAGAAATCAAAGGACAGGAAGTAAGAGAGAAGATAGAGATCACTGATTAGATGGAAGCCGAGAGAGAGAAGAGGGGGGAGGAAGGGATTCAGAGTGAATGTAAAGACGTGTGCTACTGTGACGGAGGGAGAGAGAGAGAGCAGCTCATCAAAGAGAGAGAGAGAGAGAGAGAGAGAGAGAGAGAGAGAGAGAGAGAGAGGAGAAGAGAGAGAAGAGAGAGAGCTGAGGAGATATATAGAGCGATAGAAGATCTATAGAAGATAGATAAGAGCATCAGATAGTGAGATAGATATCTCATAGGCTCTCTCTCTCGATCAGTAGTCTCCTGCTCTCTCTCTCGAGCTCTTCTCTCTATCGATCAGCGTAGATCTCTCTCTCTCTCCTCTCTCTCTTCTGCTCTCTTGCTCGCTACTGTCTCTCTATTCGCTATCGCTCTAGTAACGAGAAAGATAAGAGGGAGCAGACCTCTTCTTATACGTTCTCTGAACGCAGCACTCCACTCACTGACTGACTGAAATCCAACATGAGATCTCGGCTTTTGCTTTACAAAATGTCTCCTTTGAAAGACAAAGAGATGCAAACCCCCAACACACACAACAATATGACAGACACACACTACTCTTATGGGGAGCTTTGGTGTTCAACAATCCACAATTAACTTGAACACCCTAAGGCTCCCCCTCGTCTCCCCCTCCTCCACTCTCCTCCCCCTCCTCCCATTGTTCGCCCCCTTTCCAAACCCCTCTCCCACCTCTCCTCCTCCCCTCTCCTCCCCTCCCCTCCCTCTTCCTCCCCTCCCCCCTCTCCTCCCCCCTCTCCCCCCTCTCGGTTCTCTCTCTCGCCTTTTACTCTCTCTGTTTCAATCTCTGATCTCTTTCCCTCTGTATCTTTTTTCCCCTGTTCCTTTCCTTCTGTATCTCTTTCCCCTTCTCTCCTCTCTTTCTCTCCTCTCTGTTCCTCTGTAATATTCACCCTCTTTCTTGGAAAAAGGGAATAAAAACAGAAATAAGGGAGAGGGAATATAGTAAACAAAAAACATGGCAAAGGGGGCAATTCCGGGAAAGAGGGTCACCAAACTTGGAAAGAAAATTTCCCTTTAGCGAATCCCTTAACCCAGTAAAGACCCAATAAAACAAAAAAAAAAAAACCCAAAAAAAAGAAGAATCAGGGGGGAGGGGAAAGAAAACTGAGAGAGAGAGAGATTGAGGAGAAGAAGAGAGAAAAGGACGAGAAGAGAGAGAAAGAGAAGAGGACAGACGGAGAAGGGTTTTTCCCACCCCCTTTTCCCCAAATTTTTTCCCCCCTCAGTTTCCCCCTTTCTTTCCCCCTTTTCCTTGGGCCCGCTAAAAAAAAAATAACTCTCCTCTCTAACCTTTACAACAAAACCTCTAAGGTTCAGGCTTTTTGTGTGCATTCAAAGAAAGGGTAAAAAAAAAAGGGGCCCCCCAATGGGTTAGAAAACGGGGGGAAATCCCAATCTTGGGTGTCCTTTCTATAAAATTACTTACAAACTATTCAAAATCCCCCAAAGGGGCAGACAGAGGGTTTTTAAAATAAGGGGTCCATCAATTTTGTAGATACTACCCCCAACAACAAGGGGGTTTAAAATGTTGATAAGTCCCCCACAAAAAAAGGCCAATTTTGGCCCCTTTTGGGTACTTATATCACAAACAGAAAGCTTTGGGTGACTGTTTTAAAACCGCCCCAAACCCGGGGGACAACTAGACTTTTATGGATGTTTTTACCGGTCCAAAAAACCGGGGGACAACTAGGCTGTTAGGTGACGTATTACGTCACCCCCCGGCGGACAGACTAGAGCTGTTATGGTGACTGTATTACCGTCACACCGGCGGACAGACTAGAGCTGTTATGGTGACTGTATTACCGTCACACCGGCGGACAGACTAGAGCTGTTATGGTGACTGTATACCGTACCCGGCGGACAACTAAGCTTTTATGGTGCTTTATCCGTCACAAACACCGGCCACTAGAGCTGTTATGGTGACTGTATTGCCGTCACACCGGCAGACACGAATCATGACAGCAGTCAAATTCCACGGGACCGTTTAGTCACGGTAACTGCCTCTATTAAAAAGAGGAGGATCCCATCAGCTTTTCGATAGGCTAAGCCTACTATATTTATTTCTCAACTTTCCTAGTATTAAGCACATTGCTTCTCTTTACAACAGGAGTATAGCCTACCTGGCTGGCATGAAAATGAACCACGGACAAAGCGTCCTCCATTCCCTATTTAAGTGCATACAGTAGATGACATGTATTTTTCCCCCTGCCCCTGTTCCGAGACAGGTGCATGATAATGGTCCACTCTAAATCAAAACACATTTCACACATATATTATTTAGTGAATGTAAAGACAATATTAAATCAAGAATAGTCTGATGGGTGACAATATTAGCCTGTCCTTTGTGAATGATATATTTTGACTTGTGAACGATGCCCAGTTTAAGGCAAGAAACAGCGCATGCCTTTTTTTTTGGGTTGACTGTTTCCAATCATAGTTGCACACCTCATGTAGCCTAGCCCATAGGCCTATATGTTTTGATAAGGTTTGTATCACAACTAAAGTGTCCAAATAACTTCTTAAAATGAAGCACATTAATCCTCTTTCCAACGGGTGTAGAGCCTGACTGGCATACATACGCAGCGTGTGAGTTTCATGTTTGGGGAAGATATCATTTCCACCATAGCAATGCACCTTTATAATGAAAGCATTACATGCATAATCGCATTTGCAGTCACTTTTGTGAATGGTGTTTTCCTGTTAATGGAAAATTCGCTGTTATAGCCTACTGCCATGTACGCTTTGCTGTGCAAAACGTTCTCATCTGTTGTGTCAGGCTCATTGCTTAAAACAGTTTTTTTAATGCTAGTGGTTGTATTATTTTGGGATCTATCGCATCCCACAACTGTCCCAGGCTATGTTTGGAATATTTATTTCTCACACAGAATAGAATAGGTCAACGTTTGTACTATGGGGGATAGTAGATTGACATAGGTTAGTGCTTTTGCTGTTTGTTAGGCCAACTCATCTTGTTGGTTGACGAAAAGTAAATGTGGACAGTTCTTCCAATATCTTCAATATGCACCTCGGAATTGGATAAGGACGCGCGCAGTTGCGTTCGAGATGTGTCTGTCTTCACTTGTAGCCTGTGAGAAAGACCAGATCACGTCATATGAGTGAGAGGTGCTTCGGCAAGCAGCCGGGAGAAGGGAATTGTAATTTTTATATTCAGCCCAAGGGCACAACGGCCACTGGCTGCAAAAAGCATGGTTTTTTTTAGGGGGCATTACGGCCACACAAAGGGGATACTGCCAGGTAATTCGAGGCATTATCAAGTGCTTGTCAAATTGTGAATGAGAGACTGATGAAGTGTGTGCAGCCTGCACAAAAAAACAAAGCGGAGCTCATGCCTTTCATGCAACTTTTTTTCAAATCATCATTAGAGTCGCATCATGCAGCTTTACAATGTATTAAAAATCAAAACATTGAGCCCGACATTTGTATCACAACTGAAGTTACATAACTCTAAATGAAGCACATAGGAGTATCTGTTTCTTTGTTAACCTCTCAACACAGACTAGCCGCATGTGCGCACTCCCTCAAATCGTTTGGAGAAAATATCCTTTCTATTTTATTCAGATTTGTTCAATTGTATTCTTCATACAATAAAATAATTTTAAAATAATGCCATGGAATCTGCTAAATGAACTAGTGTAGCCCACAGCCATATGGCATAGCCACATCAGGACCTAACATAAGGACAACTCGGAGTATGCTATTCTGTTCTTCAGAAATAGACTACATTTTCTTCATATCATGTTTCTTTAGACCTGTCTAAAATAAATAATGGATTTATTGTGAAGGTGTAGGCTATATTACATTAATGTATTATTTTTTTTTTTTTTATGTAGATCTTCCAAAGGTCTGCATCAGTGGCTTGTATGCAATGCGTGTAAGCCAGGAGATGCTAAAATGTGTTTATGTTAATTAACGGTCAATTACCGTGAGACTGGCAGTTATTTGCTTGACAATCACCGGCTGACAAAATTTCATGACCGCCACAGCCCTGATACAGACACTCCAATACATGGATTTCCTATAGCTTTGAAACATACCTGACCCATAATGGACCCTGGGCTAATACCTGACCCAGAATGGACCCTGGGCTAATACCTGACCCAGAATGGACCCTGGGCTAATACCTGACCCAGAATGGACCCTGGGCTAATACCTGACCCAGAATGGACCCTGGGCTAATACCTGACCCAGAATGGACCCTGGGCTAATACCTGACCCAGAATGGACCCTGGGCTACCTTTAAAGTCTGACACACTGCTGTATAGCACTTAGTGGCCACTGGAGACTGCTGATAGTGGCTACTGCAGAGGGCCAGTTTAATATCCAGTGCCCTACTCTGCACACTGACCTCACTGGGAGATATGTTGAATCATCACTATGTCGAATCTACTCACATCGCAAAGACTAGTGCCAACTCAATGCATCAGGAAAAAAATTTTTATCCAGGAGTTTTTCCCAGTCCTGTCACCTGGCCAAGGAAAAACTCCTGGTCCCTATTAAGCCCAACCATTTTATCGCAAATAATCCAGAGTTCATAATTCTGACCTGGTCCTAAGGTTCCCAGGGCTGGACGGGCCGTCGTAGACAGACAGCAGGTCAAAGTCTTCCTCTAGGGCGAAGCCTTGGAACACCAGCTGTATCCTGTTGTGTTCTTCTGCCAGGATCACCCACGTACAGTTGGCGTAGTTGGGGTAGCCGTACGGGTAGCCTGGGCTCTCTATTGTACCGTTGGAGCTCTGGAGAGTAAAGCTGCAGTTCTGAGCTGTTGGGGGGGGGGGGGGGGGGGGGGGGGGGATGGATGGACGGAGGGAGGGAGGGAGGGAGGGAGAAAATGTGGTTAGCAAAGTAGAATGAGCAACATGTACCAAGTAACATTAAATGGGGATATTTGCAGTTCAAACAACAACAAAGTGGACACCCCGCTACTGTTTCAGTAAACATCTGATGGATGTGGCTGCTGAAATGTAACCGCTCTCAAATTCACACACAGAAGCCAACCAACAGATGGACTTTCCCACAGAAACAGATGGACTTTCAAACAGAAACAGATGGACTTTCCCTCAGTGGATGGCTAGTGCATCACTACTGCCTTCCTGAGACCTAGAAGTACTAGATGCAGAAAAAACGTGGCTTTCTTGTCAGTGATGCAGAAAAAAGGTGGGTTTCTTTGTCAGTGATGCAGAAATACCTTGGCTTTCTCGGTCAGTGAAGGAGAAATACCTTGGATTTCCCAGTCAGTAATGGATAAATACCTTGGCTTTCTCGGTCAGTGATGGATAAATACCTTGGCTTTCTCGGTCAGTGATACAGAAATACTGTGGCTTTCTTGGTAAGTGATGCAGTAATACTGTGGCTTTCTCATCAGTGATGCAGAAATACCTTGGCTTTCTCATCAGTGATGCAGAAATACCTTGGCTTTCTCATCAGTGATGCAGAAATACCTTGGCTTTCTCATCAGTGATGCAAAAATACCTTGGCTTTCTCATCAGTGATGGAGAAATACCTTGGCTTTCTCATCAGTGATGGAGAAATACCTTGGCTTTCTCGGTCAGTGATGCAGAAATACCTTGGCTTTCTCATCAGTGATGCAGAAATACCTTGGCTTTCTCATCAGTGATGGAGAAATACCTTGGCTTTCTCGGTCAGTGATGCAGAAAGCCAAGGTATTTCTGCATCACTGACGGAGTATAAGCGGTGCTTCTTGAGTATGCTGTGTTACATTACAAGCATACAGACAGGCAAGTGCACAAACACAGGTATCCACACACATAAATGACTGCACACACACACCACAACACAATCCCCTTGACAATCCCCTTGACAATCCCCTTGACAATCCCCTTCACAAGCCCCTTGACAAGCCCCTTGACAATCCCCTTGACAAGCCCCTTGACAATCCCCTTCACAAGCCCCTTGACAAGCCCCTTCACAAGCCCCTTTGACAATCTATTTCACAATCCCCTTGACAATCCCCTTGACAAGCCCCTTGACAATCCCCTTGACTGAGCACTACACCTCTTTATCACTACAACATACCATTATCAACATGTATCTAGCAGAAGGCCATTAGCATTGGAGTATGTAGCTCAGCTGGTAGAGCACGGCGCTTGTAACGCCAAGGTACTGGGTTCGATCCCCGGGACCACCCATACACAAAAATGTATGCACGCATGACTGTAAGTCGCTTTGGATAAAAGCGTCTGCTAAATGGCATATTATATTATTATTATAGTATTATAACATAACATTATCAACATGTATCTAGCAGAAGGCAATTAGCATTGGAGTATTATAACATACCATTATCAACATGTATCTAGCAGAAGGCCGTTAGCATTGGAGTATTATAACATACCATTATCAACATGTCTCTATTAGAAGGCCATTAGCATTGGCGTATTATAACATACCATTATCAACATGTATCTAGTGACATTCCATTAGCATCGGAGTGCTACAACATACCATTATCACCTTGTATCAATTGGCAGGCCATTAGCATTGGAGTGCTAATCACTAGCCCTCCCACCACTTTACACCTCAATCGACACACTCCATCTATTTTTAAACCTCCACTGACACGCTCTCTCCATCAACCATCATGATCTGATGTCCCAGCTCCTCAGGCAGCGGGTGAGGGGATTGGGATCCATCCAGGTCGTCGGACACAAAACACTCAACAAGGTTCATGTCAAAGTTCATTTGCACAGAGGATAGTCAATTCCCAGGCAGCCCGGAACTGTCAGTCAATGGTCGTCACAGTGACCAGGCAACAGAGGAGGAAAGGAAAGCAGACAGGGGCTGCCTCACAAATGCCCCCCCTATTCCCTATGCAGTGCACTACTTCTGAACAGGATCAATAGTAATGCACTACACAGCATTCCATTTAAATTCCAGTCAATTCAGAGAGTACACTAACATTAAAACCCCAATTCTCTTCAATTAGGAAAATGTGGAATTGGAATTGGAATTTGGTTAACTCTATGAATTGACTGAAATTTAAATGGAATTATGAAATACAAAGTAGAGCAGAGAGAGAATAAGAACGAGAGCGAGAGAGAGAGGGAGAGAGGGAGAGAGAGAGAGGGAGAGAGAGAGAGAGAGAGAGAGAGAGAGAGAGAGAGATGGAGGAGAGAGAGAGGAGGAGAGGAGAGGAGAGAGAGAGAGAGAGGAGAGAGAGAGAGAGAGAGAGAGAGAGAGAGAGAGAGAGAGAGAGAGAGAGAGAGAGAGAGAGAGAGGAGAGAGAGAGAGAGAGAGAGAGAGAGAAAGATACTCTCTTAATGGAAGAGTACATCATCATATTTATACAATTGATGCTTTCCAAATGGCACCCTATTGGTCGAAAGCAAAGCACTCTAAAGGATATGGGGTGCCATTTGGAACGCTAAATAATCTGTTGTTCTACCTTCCTTTGTTCCGTTCAGACATGGATGTGAATTTCAATGGAGGATAATTTAAATGCATTTAGGAAAGCTAAATTGTAGGACATCTGTCATGTGAATAGCCCATATTATTCATTAAAACAATTAAATAAGCAAACAAAAATCAGCAAGGAAAATACAATTCTTGCATGTTTGCTCACCCATATCAAGAGGGTCCCAAATGGCACCCTATTCCGTGTATTCCCTATGGGCCCTGGTCAAAAGTACAGCAATACAATGTATATAGGGTGCCAGTTGGTGACGCACAAATAAACAAATATGCCGAATGTTGGAGACTTATGAGATACGCAAGCTTTGTTGGTACCGTAGAATGTACAGTGCATTGGGAAACATCCTTGTTCTAAAATGGATTACATCAATGTTTTCCTCATCAATCTACACACAATACCCCATAATGACAAAGCGAAAACAGGTTTTTCAAAATGTTTGCAAAATTAAAAACAGAAATACCTTACTGACAAAAGTATTCAGACCCTTTCCTAAGAGACTCGAAATTGAGCTCAGGTGAATTATGTTTCCATTGATCATCCTTGAGATGTTTCTGCAACTTGATTGGAGTCCACCTGTGGTAAATTCAATCGATTGTACATTATTTGGAAAGGCACACACCTCTCTAAATAAGGTCCCACAGTTGACAGTGCATGTCAGAGCAAAAACCAAGCCATGAGGTCGAAGGAATTGTCCGTAGAGCTCCGAGACAGGATTGTGTCGAGGCACAGATCTGGGGAAGGGTACCAAAACAGTTCTGCAGCATTGAATGTTCTCAAGAACACAGTGGCCTCCATCATTCTTAAATGGAAGAAGTTTGGAACCACCAAGACTCTTCCTAGAGCTGGCCGCCTGGCCAAACTGAGCAATCGGGGGAGAAGGGCCTTGGTCAGGGAGGTGACCAAGAACCCCGATGGTCACTCTGACAGAGCGCCAGAGTTACTCTGTGGAGATGGGAGAACCTTCCAGGAGGACAACCATCTCTGCAGCACTCCATCAATCAGGCCTTTATGGTAGAGTGGCCAGACGGAAGCCACTCCTCAGTAAAAGGCACATGACAAACGGCTTGGAGTTTGCCAAAAGGCAACAAGATTCTCTGTCTGATGAAACCAAGATTAAACTCTTTTGCCTGAATGCCAAGCGTCACATCTGGAGGAAACGTGGCACCATCTTTACGGTGAAGCGTGTTGGTGGCAGCATCATGCTGTGGGGATGTTTATCAGCGGCAGGGACTGGGAGACTAGTCAGGATCGAGGGAAAGATGAATGGAGCAAAGTACAGAGAGATCCTTGATGAAAACCTGCTCCAGAGCGCTCAGGACCTCACACCTTCCAACAGGACAACATCCCTAAGCACACAGCCAAGACAATGTAGGAGTGACTTCGAGACAAGTCTCTGAATGTCCTTGAGTGGCCCAGCCAGAGCCCGGACTTAAACCAGATCTAACATCTCTGGAGAGTCATGAAAATAGCGCTGCAGCAACAATCCCCATCCAACCTGACAGAGCTTGAGAGGATCTGCAGAGAAGAATGGGAGAAACTCCCCAAATACAGGTGTGCCAAGCTTGTAGCGTCATACCCAAGAAGACTCAAGAATATAATCGCTGCCAAAGGTGCTTCAGCAAAGTACTGAGTAAAGGATCTGAAGTCTTATCTAAATGTATTATTTCATATATATATATATTTATAAATTAGCAAACATTTCTTAAAACCAGTTTGTCATTATGGGGTATTGTGTGTAGATTGATGAGGTAAAACCTTTTTTTTTTTTTTTTTTAAATCAGATTTAGAATAAGGCTGTAACTTAACAAAATGAGTAAAAAGTCAAGGGGTCTGAATACTTTCCGAAAGCACTAATATCATTCATTTCAAGCTTCCAACGTACAGTCTTACTTTCTGTGCCTGCCTGTCTCCCTTTAGCTCAGGGATGGGTAACTTTGAATGGTGTGGGGGCCTTCAAAAAAGTGGCCCTTAATTTTAAAAAAATTCTACTCATTTTGGGCGGAGAGAGAAAAAAAAAGCTATATATTTTTTATTTTTGGAGAGACATTTTTTTGCAGTTTTTAATATGATAGCTGAGTGAGACTGACTAACAAAATCAATGGTTACAACAAGGACATTGATCCCAGCTCTAGCTGTACCAGTCGATCAGTTATCAAGCATGAAGTTAAAGCACGTAATTCCTTCTTGTTTTTTAAGAACCCCCCAAGGCGGATTTCAATCTGAAATATCTTTCCCCAACCAGCCACCCTAGAACAATTCTCCCCAGGCAGTTTAAAATAGGTAAGGAAGATAGCTGGCTATGAAGCACGCAGGTGATAATCTCAGTATGGCTGGGGGGGAGGGGACGCTGCACGTCTTTTCATACTGATAATGGAGACAGGGCGTTTAGCATTTGTGAGATTTCAAGTCGGCCACGCCGGGGGAGTGTGCTGGGTAGCGCGGGCGGTAAACCACTCCCGACATGACACACACAACAAAACAATATTGGCTTTTGTCCAGTACGAGACACACCGGGGGAGGGGGTGAAATAGGGAGGGGAGGGGAGGAGAGGAGAGGAGAGGGAAAAGTAGGGAGGGGAGGGGAGGAGAGGAGAGGGAAAAGTAGGGAGGGGAGGGTAATCTTCTTTTTGGAGGATAAGTGTGTTCATCATGACAGTGTTGTTGACTCCTCAGGGAGATTCTGTCTGGCAGAAATAAGACCCACTTTTAGCCTTCCGAGGACTTAAAGTGCGTACTTTACCCCTGCAAATGAACCCAGATGACCGCACACTTGAAACCCTACACAACATTTTCGTTTAGTTCAGCTTAAGTGAAGATAACTCCATTCCAAATCTGTTTGTATGGAATCATTTCAAAAGGTCACAGAGCCTTTTACAAAAGACCAAAGATGGGAAAGGCATAAAGTACATGAGAACCCCTCACCTACAATACATCACACAACCACATTTAAGGAACCCCTCACCTACAATACATCACACAACCACATTTAAGGAACCCCTCACCTACAGTACATCACTCAGCCACATTTAAGGAACCCCTTACCTACAGTACATCACTCAGCCACATTTAAGGAACCCCTCACCTACAGTACATCACTCAGCCACATGTAAGGAACCCCTCACCTACAATACATCACTCAGCCACATTTAAGGAACCCCTCACCTACAATACATCACTCAGCCACATTTAAGGAACCCCTCACCTACAGTACATCACTCAGCCACATTTAAGGAACCCCTCACCTACAGTACATCACTCAGCCACATTTAAGGAACCCCCCTCACCTACAATACATCACTCAGCCACATTTAAGGAACCCCTCTCACCTACAGGACATCACTCAGCCACATTTAAGGAACCCCTCACCTACAGCACATCACTCAGCCACATTTAAGGAACCCCCCTCACCTACAGGACATCACTCAGCCACATTTAAGGAACCCCTCACCTACAGCGCATCACTCAGCCACATTTAAGGAACCCCCCTCACCTACAGGACATCACTCAGCCACATTTAAGGAACCCCCCTCACCTACAGTACATCACTCAGCCACATTTAAGGAACCCCTCACCTACAGCACATCACTCAGCCACATTTAAGGAACCCCTCACCTACAGTACATCACTCAGCCACATTTAAGGAACCCCTCACCTACAGCACATCACTCAGCCACATTTAAGGAACCCCTCACCTACAGCACATGACTCAGCCACATTTAAGGAACCCCTCACCTACAGTACATCACTCAGCCACATTTAAGGAACCCCCCTCACCTACAGTACATCACTCAGCCACATTTAAGGAACCCCTCACCTACAATACATCACTCAGCCACATTTAAGGAACCCCTCTCACCTACAGGACATCACTCAGCCACATTTAAGGAACCCCTCACCTACAGCACATCACTCAGCCACATTTAAGGAACCCCCGTCACCTACAGGACATCACTCAGCCACATTTAAGGAACCCCTCACCTACAGCGCATCACTCAGCCACATTTAAGGAACCCCCCTCACCTACAGGACATCACTCAGCCACATTTAAGGAACCCCCCTCACCTACAGTACATCACTCAGCCACATTTAAGGAACCCCTCACCTACAGCACATCACTCAGCCACATTTAAGGAACCCCTCACCTACAGTACATCACTCAGCCACATTTAAGGAACCCCTCACCTACAGCACATCACTCAGCCACATTAAAGGAAACCCTCTCACCTACAATACATCACTCAGCCACATTTAAGGAACCCCTCTCACCTACAGGACATCACTCAGCCACATTTAAGGAACCCCTCACCTACAGCACATCACTCAGCCACATTTAAGGAACCCCCCTCACCTACAGGACATCACTCAGCCACATTTAAGGAACCCCTCACCTACAGCGCATCACTCAGCCACATTTAAGGAACCCCCCTCACCTACAGGACATCACTCAGCCACATTTAAGGAACCCCCCTCACCTACAGTACATCACTCAGCCACATTTAAGGAACCCCTCACCTACAGCACATCACTCAGCCACATTTAAGGAACCCCTCACCTACAGTACATCACTCAGCCACATTTAAGGAACCCCTCACCTACAGCACATCACTCAGCCACATTTAAGGAACCCCTCACCTACAGCACATCACTCAGCCACATTTAAGGAACCCCTCACCTACAGTACATCACTCAGCCACATTTAAGGAACCCCCCCTCACCTACAGTACATCACTCAGCCACATTTAAGGAACCCCTCACCTACAGTACATCACTCAGCCACATGTAAGGAACCCCTCACCTACAATACATCACTCAGCCACATTTAAGGAACCCCTCACCTACAATACATCACTCAGCCACATTTAAGGAACCCCTCACCTACAGTACATCACTCAGCCACATTTAAGGAACCCCTCACCTACAGTACATCACTCAGCCACATTTAAGGAACCCCCCTCACCTACAATACATCACTCAGCCACATTTAAGGAACCCCTCTCACCTACAGGACATCACTCAGCCACATTTAAGGAACCCCTCACCTACAGCACATCACTCAGCCACATTTAAGGAACCCCCCTCACCTACAGGACATCACTCAGCCACATTTAAGGAACCCCTCACCTACAGCGCATCACTCAGCCACATTTAAGGAACCCCCCTCACCTACAGGACATCACTCAGCCACATTTAAGGAACCCCCCTCACCTACAGTACATCACTCAGCCACATTTAAGGAACCCCTCACCTACAGCACATCACTCAGCCACATTTAAGGAACCCCTCACCTACAGTACATCACTCAGCCACATTTAAGGAACCCCTCACCTACAGCACATCACTCAGCCACATTTAAGGAACCCCTCACCTACAGCACATCACTCAGCCACATTTAAGGAACCCCTCACCTACAGTACATCACTCAGCCACATTTAAGGAACCCCCCTCACCTACAGTACATCACTCAGCCACATTTAAGGAACCCCTCACCTACAGTACATCACTCAGCCACATTTAAGGAACCCCTCACCTACAGCACATCACTCAGCCACATTAAAGGAAACCCTCTCACCTAAATCACTCAGCCACATTTAAGGAACCCCTCACCTACAGCACATCACTCAGCCACATTAAAGGAAACCCTCTCACCTAAATCACTCAGCCACATTTAAGGAACCCCTCTCACCTAAATCACACAGAAACATTAAAGGAAATGAGACAGAAACATGAATAATCATGTCAATTTGTATTTCGAAGGGAACTGTCGCTTTAAGAGACTCGGATGACAGATCTGACCCCAGACAGAGGTCAAACTCCCTTGTTTCCAGACCAGTCAATACCAATGATGTATATAAAACTGTCACACCCTGGCTCTGGGGACTCTATATGTGGAGCCAGGGTGTGTAAAAGTCTATGTGTTTTGTTCTATGTTCACAGTCTAGTATTGTATTTCTATGTTGGCCAGAGTGGTTCCCAATCAGAGGCAACAAGTGTCAGCTGTTGCTGGTTGTCTCTGATTGGGAGCCATGTCTCCTGAGTGGCGCAGTGGTCTAAGGCACTGCATCGCAGTGCTAACTGTGCCACTAGAGATCCTGGTTCAAATCCAGGCTCTGTCGCAGCCGGCCGCGACCGGGAGACTCATGGGCGGCGCACAATTGGCCCAGCGTCGTCCAGGGTAGGGGAGGGAATGGCCGGCAGGGATGTAGCTCAGTTGATAGAGCATGGCGTTTGCAACGCCAGGGTTGTGGGTTCGATTCCCACGGGGGGCCAGTATAAAAAAATATGTATTCACTAACTGTAAGTCGCTCTGGATAAGAGCGTCTGCTAAATGACTAAAATGTAAATGTATATATTTAGACAGGCTGTTTTCCCACAGTTGTTGTGGGGTCTTGTTCCGTTTGGTTTGTTCCTTGTTGGTTGTTTAACCGTAGGACTTCACGTGTCGTTATCGTTTTGTTGTTTTGTTCTTGTTATCACTAAAGATAATAAAGTATGTTCGCTCATCACGCTGCGCCTTGGTCTACTCCGTTCAACGATCGTGACAGAAGATCCCACCATACCAGGACCAAGCAGCGTGTCCAGGAGCAGGCAGCCTGGACGTGGGAGCAGATAATGGACGGGCAGGGGTCCTGGACCTGGGAGGAAATCCAGGCCGGGATGGATCGCCGTCCATGGAAGGAGACGGTAGAGGTGCGACGGAGAGAGGAGCAACGGCGTCAACAGTGTCGTCGTCGGATGGACGAGAGGCAACCCCAAACATTGTTTTGGGGGGGGGCACACGGCATGGGCGACGGGGCAGCAGGAGGCAGCTACAGGGCGTATTAGGAGGTTAGGTGAGGAGGCCACCAGGTTAAGGGGGCTATTGGTGCAGAGGGAGCAGGAGTTAGTGGTGCAGAGGGTGGAGCTACTGGAGGCGATAAGGGAGAAGGTGAGAGTAGAGGCACGGCGAGAGGAACTGTGTAGGCAGCTGAGGGAGCGGAGGGTTATGATGAAAACCCAGTCCCGCTCCTCACACCAAGCAAGTGGTGTGCGTCACCAGTCCGGTCCGGCCCGTTCCTGCTCCCCGCACTAAGTTGATGGTGTGCGTCGCCAGCCCGGCCCGGCCTGTTCCTGCCCCTCGCACCAAGCCTACGGTGCGCGTCGCCAGCCCGGCCCAGCCTGTTCCTGCTCCCCGCACCAAGCTAATGGTGCGCATCGCCAGCCCGGCCCGGCCTGTTCCTGCCACTCGCACCAAGCCTACGGTGCGCTCGCCAGCCCGGCCCGGCCTGTTCCTGCCCCTCGCACCAAGCCTACGGTGCGCGTAGCCAGCCCGGCACGGCCTGTTCCTGCTCCCCGCACCAAGCTAATGGTGCGCATCGCCAGCCCGGCCCGGCCTGTTCCTGCCACTCGCACCAAGCCTACGGTGCGCGTCGCCAGCCCGGCCCGGCCTGTTCCTGCCACTCGCACCAAGCCTACGGTGCGCGTCGCCAGCCCGGCCCGGACTGTTCCTGCTCCCCGCACCAAGCTAATGGTGCGCGTCGCCGGCCCGGCCTGTTCCTGCCACTCGCACCAAGCCTACGGTGCGCGTCACCAGCCCGGCCCGGCCTGTTCCTGCCCCTCGCACCAAGTCTACGGTGCGCGTCGCCAGCCCAGCCTGGCCTGTTCCTGCTCCCCGCACCAAGCTAATGGTGCGCGTCGCCAGCCCGGCCCGGCCTGTTCCTGGTCCCTGCACCAAGCTAATGGTGCGCGTCGCCAGCCCGGCCCGGCCTGTTCCTGCCACTCGCACCAAGCCTACGGTGCGCGTCGCCAGCCCGGCCCGGCCTGTTCCTGCCACTCGCACCAAGCCTACGGTGCGCGTTGCCAGCCCGGCCCGGCCTGTTCCTGCCACTCGCACCAAGCCTAAGGTGCGCGTCGCCAGCCCGGCCCGGCCTGTTCCTGCCACTCGCACCAAGCCTACGGTGCGCGTCGCCAGCCCGGCCTGTTCCTGCCACTCGCACCAAGCCAGGGGTGCGAGTCGTCAGCCCGGTACGGCCCGTTCCTGCTCCACGCACCAAGCCAGGGGTGCGCATCGTCAGCCCGGTACGGCCCGTTCCTGCTCCACGCACCAAGCCAGGGGTGCGCATCGTCAGCCCGGTACGGCCCGTTGCTGCTCCACGCACCAAGCCAGGGGTGCGCATCGTCAGCCCGGTCCGGCCCGTTCCTGCTCCACGCACCAAGGCAGGGGTGCGCGTCGTCAGTCCGGCACAACCCGTGCCTGGGTCACCGGTGCCTGGTCAGGTACCGGTCAGCTGCTCCACACCGGAGCTTAAGCAATCCACTCCTACGATGTCCAGTCCAGCTCCAGCCAGCGGGGCCAGACCGGACCAGGGGCGCTACGGGGGGATTATTGGAGGGTGGTGGGCAAGCCCGGAACCAGAACCGCCTCCGAGGAGGAATGCTCACCCAGCCCTCCCCTGTTTGGTTTATGTTGAGGCGCGGTCGCAGTCCGCGCCTTTGGGGGGGGGGGGGTACTGTCACATCCGGGCTCTGGGACTCTATATGTTGAGCCAGGGTGTGTAAAAGTCTATGTGTTTTGTTCTATGTTCACAGTCTAGTATTGTATTTCTATGTTGGCCAGAGTGGTTCCCAATCAGAGGCAACGAGTGTCAGCTGTTGCTGGTTGTCTCTGATTGGGAGCCATATTTAGACAGGCTGTTTTCCCACAGGTGTGGTGGGATCTTGTTCCGTTTGGTTTGTTCCTTGTTGGTTGTTTAACCTAGGACGTCACGTCATCGTTTATTGTTTTGTTCGTATTATCACTTTGGATAATAAAGTATGGTCGCTCATCTCGCTGCGCCTTGGTCTACTCCGTTCAACGATCGTGACAAAACCCTGGATAGCTGATGCTATGTATTGGCCAGTGAGACGCAAGAGACCTTGATCTCAGAGTGGCTTCCCTGTCAAATTAAAGGTAAACATAACCAATAAAAGCAGCCCTCCATACGAATGAATGGAATTCTACAGTATTTCAATGAAATGTTTTTATGACAAAATGACATGTTTTTTTTTTTGTAGTTGTAGTTGAGACTGTAACATTCAAACTTCAACAAATTCTACTCTAAGGAAAATGTCTTTATATATTATTTTCATTTAGTATTTAGTTTAGCTCACATAATATTATTTAAACGTATGCGTTAAGGTGTCTGTAATTTAATAAACGGAGCAATATCAATACGTAGACATTAATACATACATTTATATAGCTTCCAAAATATATTTTATAATGGTGGGGGAGTGCCAAGATGGATTCAAAACAGTGCCACCCTGTCAGTCATATAGTGTATATATAAATAATTGGTCAATACTAATACCCAAATAAGGCCTGTTTAACCCTGTTTCCAGACCAGTCAATAATAATGCCCAGGTAGGGCCTCTGTTTAACCCTGTTTCCAGACCAGTCAATACTAATGCCCAGGTAGGGCCTCTGTTTAACACTGTTTCCAGACCAGTCAATACTAATGCCCAGGAAGGGCCTCTGTTTAACCCTGTTTCCAGACCAGTCAATACTAATGCACAGGTAGGGCCTCTGTTTAACCCTGTTTCCAGACCAGTCAATACTAATGCCCAGGTAGGGCCTCTGTTTAACCCTGTTTCCAGACCAGTCAATACTAATGCCCAGGTAGGGCTTCTGTTTAAACCTGTTTCCAGACCAGTCAATACTAATGCCCAGGAAGGGCCTCTGTTTAACCCTGTTTCCAGACCAGTCAATACTAATGCCCAGGGCGGGCCTCTGTTTAACCCTGTTTCCAGACCAGTCAATACTAATGCCCAGGTAGGGCCTCTGTTTAACCCTGTTTCCAGACCAGTCAATACTAATGCCCAGGTAGGGCCTCTGTTTAACCCTGTTTCCAGACCAGTCAATACTAATGCCCAGGTAGGGCTTCTGTTTAAACCTGTTTCCAGACCAGTCAATACTAATGCCCAGGAAGGGCCTCTGTTTAACCCTGTTTCCAGACCAGTCAATACTAATGCACAGCCTCTGTTTAACCCTGTTTCCAGACCAGTCAATACTAATGCCCAGGGCGGGCCTCTGTTTAACCCTGTTTCCAGACCAGTCAATACTAATGCCCAGGTAGGGCCTCTGTTTAACCCTGTTTCCAGACCAGTCAATACTAATGCCCAGGAAGGGCCTCTGTTTAACCCTGTTTCCAGACCAGTCAATACTAATGCCCAGGGCGGGCCTCTGTTTAACCCTGTTTCCAGACCAGTCAATACTAATGCCCAGGGCGGGCCTCTGTTTAACCCTGTTTCCAGACCAGTCAATACTAATGCCCAGGGCGGGCCTCTGTTTAACCCTGTTTCCAGACCAGTCAATACTAATGCCCAGGGCGGGCCTCTGTTTAACCCTGTTTCCAGACCAGTCAATACTAATGCCCAGGGCGGGCCTCTGTTTAACCCTGTTTCCAGACCAGTCAATACTAATGCCCATGTAGGGCCTCTGTTTAACCCTGTTTCCAGACCAGTCAATACTAATGCCCAGGGCGGGCCTCTGTTTAACCCTGTTTCCAGACCAGTCAATACTAATGCCCAGGGCGGGCCTCTGTTTAACCCTGTTTCCAGACCAGTCAATACTAATGCCCAGGGCGGGCCTCTGTTTAACCCTGTTTCCACACCAGTCAATACTAATGCCCAGGGCGGGCCTCTGTTTAACCCTGTTTCCAGACCAGTCAATACTAATTCCCAGGGCGGGCCTCTGTTTAACCCTGTTTCCAGACCAGTCAATACTAATGCCCAGGGCGGGCCTCTGTTTAACCCTGTTTCCAGACCAGTCAATACTAATGCCCAGGGCGGGCCTCTGTTTAACCCTGTTTCCAGACCAGTCAATACTAATGCCCAGGGCGGGCCTCTGTTTAACCCTGTTTCCAGACCAGTCAATACTAATGCCCAGGTAGGGCCTCTGTTTAACCCTGTTTCCAGACCAGTCAATACTAATGCCCAGGGCGGGCCTCTGTTTAACCCTGTTTCCAGACCAGTCAATACTAATGCCCAGGAAGGGCCTTTGTTTAACCCTGTTTCCAGACCAGTCAATACTAATGCCCAGGGCGGGCCTCTGTTTAACCCTGTCCCCAGACCAGTCAATACTAATGCCCAGGGCGGGCCTCTGTTTAACCCTGTTTCCAGACCAGTCAATACTAATGCACAGGGCGGGCCTCTGTTTAACCCTGTTTCCACACCAGTCAATTCTAATGCCCAGGGCGGGCCTCTGTTTAACCCTGTTTCCAGACCAGTCAATACTAATGCCCAGGGCGGGCCTCTGTTTAACCCTGTCCCCAGACCAGTCAATACTAATGCCCAGGGCGGGCCTCTGTTTAACCCTGTTTCCAGACCAGTCAATACTAATGCACAGGGCGGGCCTCTGTTTAACCCTGTTTCCACACCAGTCAATTCTAATGCCCAGGGCGGGCCTCTGTTTAACCCTGTTTCCAGACCAGTCAATACTAATGCCCAGGGCGGGCCTCTGTTTAACCCTGTTTCCACACCAGTCAATACTAATGCCCAGGGCGGGCCTCTGTTTAACCCTGTTCCCAGACCAGTCAATACTAATGCCCAGGGCGGGCCTCTGTTTAACCCTGTTTCCAGACCAGTCAATACTAAAGCCCAGGTAGGGCCTCTGTTTAACCCTGTTTCCAGACCAGTCAATACTAATGCACAGGGCGGGCCTCTGTTTAACCCTGTTTCCAGACCAGTCAATACTAATGCACAGGGCGGGCCTCTGTTTAACCCTGTTTCCACACCAGTCAATACTAATGCCCAGGGCGGGCCTCTGTTTAACCCTGTTTCCAGACCAGTCAATACTAATGCCCAGGGCGGGCCTCTGTTTAACCCTGTTTCCAGACCAGTCAATACTAATGCCCAGGAAGGGCCTCTGTTTAACCCTGTTTCCAGACCAGTCAATACTAATGCCCAGGGCGGGCCTCTGTTTAACCCTGTTCCCAGACCAGTCAATACTAATGCCCAGGGCGGGCATCTGTTTAACCCTGTTTCCAGACCAGTCAATACTAAAGCCCAGGTAGGGCCTCTGTTTAACCCTGTTTCCAGACCAGTCAATACTAATGCACAGGGCGGGCCTCTGTTTAACCCTGTTTCCAGACCAGTCAATACTAATGCACAGGTAGGGCCTCTGTTTAACCCTGTTTCCAGACCAGTCAATACTAATGCACAGGTAGGGCCTCTGTTTAACCCTGTTTCCAGACCAGTCAATACTAATGCCCAGGTAGGGCCTCTGTTTAACCCTGTTTCCAGACCAGTCAATACTAATGCACAGGGCGGGCCTCTGTTTAACCCTGTTTCCAGACCAGTCAATACTAATGCCCAGGTAGGGCCTCTGTTTAACCCTGTTTCCAGACCAGTCAATACTAATGCCCAGGTAGGGCCTCTGTTTAACCCTGTTTCCAGACCAGTCAATACTAATGCCCAGGTAGGGCCTCTGTTTAACCCTGTTTCCAGACCAGTCAATACTAATGAACAGGTAGGGCCTCTGTTTAACCCTGTTTCCAGACCAGTCAATACTAATGCCCAGGAAGGGCCTCTGTTTAACCCTGTTTCCAGACCAGTCAATACTAATGCCCAGGTAGGGCCTCTGTTTAACCCTGTTTCCAGACCAGTCAATACTAATGCCCAGGGCGGGCCTCTGTTTAACCCTGTTTCCAGACCAGTCAATACTAATGCCCAGGGCGGGCCTCTGTTTAACCCCGGCAACCCTGCAGGCTGAGCCTGACCGATAGGGGTCCAATCATCTCCTTCATTAAGACTCTCTATCAGGCCACGTCCAATCAATGGATCCGTCTCAAATGGCACCCTACTCCCTATGGGCCCTGGTCAAAAGTAGTGCACTATATAGGGGATAGATGCCATTTGGGACGCAGAACCTTTGGCTGTGTTCCAAAATGGGCACTTGCATTCTGCGTTCTCCCATTCTTTCAAGGGTGATATTCCAAGAACCCCTGAGAGAGATACTGTCTACTATGGGAGAATGCAGAGCGCTTCAAATCTGTTACATTTTAAATGTACTTCGATGTGACCTCTAACCGAAACAGGAAGTTGCATCATCACGCAGCCAGTGTCAACAAAGCTAGCTTTTATGCTAGCTAGCTACGTTTTGTTAACATTTCAGACAATGTAGCAGAGTGAGCAACTAGCGAGATGAGATCCTCAGACCCCTTGTGAGACCATGTGCTGGTGCGGTTGGCCCTGGGTTCCTCCTAATGCAAGACAATGCTAGACCTCATGTGGCTGGAGTGTGTCAGCAGTTCCTGCAAGAGGAAGGCATTGATGCTATGGACTGGCCCGCCCGTTCCCCAGACCTGAATCCAATTGAGCACATCTGGGACATCATGTCTCGCTCCATCCACCAACGCCACGTTGCACCACAGACTGTCCAGGAGTTGGCGGATGCTTTAGTCCTGATCATTTTTGTGTGATTTTGTTGTCAGCACATTCAACTATGTAAAGAAAAAAGTATTTAATAAGAATATTTAATTCATTCAGATCTAGGATGTGTTGTTTAAGTGTTCCCTTTATTTTTTTGAGCAGTGTATATTACATTAAATGAATACACCATTGTAATATTATTAATAATGCCTTTCTCTCTCCTAGATTAGATAGATTAACTGAGATTAACCCCAGATGCCTCAAAACCAGAACCGTGGGGAGACACCTACAATTAACATGATTATTACTTAATAGTAAAACTTCTGAATCGTTTTGAATTTGCATGAATCCAGTGTACAAAATAAGTCAAGTTTCAAGTTTTATTAGTCGCACTTTATGTACAGGATACACATGTTTTACAACGTCCAACGAAATGAAGGTTTCTTCTTGCAACAACAATAAGAAATAATAAAAGATAAAAAATACTCAGTAGAATAAATAAATAAATAAATTGACATTTTAGCATCTCAAGGAGACCCCAATATTCTAAACCTTGCTGAGCACAGATTTACAGTAGGATCTTAATTTAATCACCCTGCTGCAGGAGAGCTTTCCTGCAATGCAGGAAATGTAAAACGTGTAGCGTATTTGAGGTTTGATTCATATCAAATTGTATTTGTCACATGAGCCGAATACAACAGGTGTAGACTTTACCGTGAGATTCTTACTTATGAGCCCTTAACCAACAATACAGAGTTAGAAAGAAAATGATTTGCCCTTACGAAAAATGTATCAACCCCTAAAAAAACATCATTAAAATCCACATAATAATTGACATTTCCTGTTGCTGCAGGATTATTTTCCTGCTTTAGCAAACTGGCTCAAATTAATATCCTACATCTGTACATGAGGGCAAATTTAGTCATGACAGCCACATTTTTCTTTTTTACACGGGACAGGAGTTTACAGGTTTTTTGTTCCAGCCCTTCACTAACACTCCATTCAAATAATGATGGTCTTAGACTATGAATAGCTGAACAAGGTGTTTGTGCTGGGCAGGAATAAAAACTTGCACACAGTGCAGTACCCTGGGGATGGAAATCACCCACGTTTGTATTTTAGAATGAGCTTCATAAGTTACAATGAGCTGACAATTCTGACAATTCTGACCATTCTGACAATTCTGACAATTCTGACAATCCTGCACGATAGAGAACAACATGTGTGGATATACTTCTATCTAACATAGTGATGTTGCGCACTGCTGAATATTACTTGACACCCCAGCGTCATAACACGTGATGACTTGGTCATAACCATGTCATTATATGTCATATCAGCAGACATAGCTTGTCATAACCTGTTATAATATTATCATAACACTGTCGTGACACATTTGTACCTGTTGTGACATATATTGTGTTATTTTATGGCTGGTTATGACACCTACATAAGAGTGTCAAAACCCACAAAACCCCCCAAAATCCCCAAACCCCCCAAAACCCCCAAACCCTACCACACAAGGCAAAACATTCCATTACACCGTAGCTTACATGTCAACAGTATGCTATATAACATATTCTGAACCTGACCATATTAAATGAACATTGCAATTGCTCACATATTGATATCAGACATGCGCCTACTTTATTGACCATATTAAATTATCTTTGTAATTGCGCACACACAGACATGCACTGACCCCAATGCTCTGTTGCTGATGACTGGGATGAATGCAGGAGCAGATTTCAGGAGCAGGACAAGACACCCTGTTTCTGACTGATGACTGACATAAGGGCATGTAGGTGAAAGGCCTATCTGGCTTACAGTGCCTTGCAAAAGTATTCATCCACCTTGGTGTGTTTTTCCTATTTTGTTGCATTACAACCTGTAATTTAAATTGATTTTTGTTTGGATGTCATGTAATGGACATACACAAAATAGTCCAAATTGGTGAAGTGAAATGAAAAAAATAACTTGTTTCAAAACATTCTAAAAAATAAATAACGGAAAAGTGATACGTGCATATGTATTCACCCCCTTTGCTAAGAAGTCCCTAAATAAGATCTGGTGCAACCAATTACCTTCAGAAGTCACATAATTAGTTAAATAAAGTCCACCTGTGTGCAATCTAAGTGTCACATGATCTGCCTCATGATCTCAGTATATATACACCTGTTCTGAAAGGCCCCAGAGTCTGCAACACCACTAAGCAAGGGGCACCACCAAGCAAGCGACACCATGAAGACCATGGAGCTCTCCAAACAGGTCAGGGTCAAAGTTGTGGAGAAGTATGAAAAATGTATCTACTCACTAACTGTAAGTCACTCTGGATAAGAGCATCTGCTAAATTACTAAAATGTAAAATGTAAAAATGTAAGTACAGATCAGGGTTGGGTTATAAAAAAAATATCAGAAACTTTGAACATCCCACGGAGCACCATTAAATCCATTATTAAAAAATGGAAAGAATATGGCACCACAACAAACCTGCCAATAGAGGGCCGCCCACCAAAACTCACAGGCCAGGCAAGGAGGGCATTAATCAGAGAGGCAACAAAGAGACCAAAGATAACCCTGAAGGAGCTGCAAAGCTCCACAGCGGAGATTGGAGTATCTGTCCATAGGACCACTTTAAGCCGCACACTCCACAGAGCTGGGCTTTACGGAAGAGTGGCCAGAAAAAAGCCATTGCTTAAAGAACAAAATAAGCAAACACATTTGGTGTTCGCCAAAAGGCATGTGGGTGACTCCCCAAACATATGGATGAGACTAAAATTGAGCTTTTTTGCCATCAAGGAAAACGCTATGTCTGGTGCAAACCAAACACCTCTCATCACCGCAAGAACACCATGCTGTGGGAATGTTTTTCATCGGCAGGGTCTGGGAAACTGGTCAGAATTGAAGAAATGATGGATGGCGCTAAATACAGGCCTAGTCAAAGCCCAGACCTCAATCCAATTGAGAATCTGTGGTATGACTTAAAGATTGCTGTACACCAGCGGAACCCATCCAACTTGAAGGAGCTGGAGCAGTTTTGCCTTGAAGAATTGGCAAAAATCCCAGTGGCTAGATGTGCCAAGCTTATAGAGACATACCCCAAGAGACTTGCAGCTGTAATTGCTGCAAAAGGTGGCTCTACAAATTATTGACTTTGGGGGGGTGAATAGTTATGCATGCTCAAGTTTTCTATTTTTTTTGTCGTATTTGTTGTTTGTTTCACAATAAAAAATATTTTGCATCTTCAAAGTGGTAGGCATGTTGTGTAAATCAAATGATACAAAACCCCCAAAAATCATTTTTAATTCCAGGTTGTAAGGCAACAAAATAGGAACAATGCCAAGGGGGTGAATACTTTCATAAGCCACTGTATATGATTATGATGGTCATAATGCTTCTTGTCAGTGTCAAAAAGTGTATTTATTTTCTTAGTCCAAGTAAAGTGACTCAGAATGGTCATAATGCTTCATGACAGTGTCAAAATGTGTATTTTCTACCAGTGATTTAAAATATAATGAAAATAACACTGTAAAGCATTTATTACAACAACAACAAGGATTTAGGAAACAAACTTTCAACTTCTTGGCAGGGAAAAATCTCATTTTAATACATGTGGCTTTTTAAACTCTTATGTAGGTGTCATAACCAGCCATAGAATAACACAAAATACAGTACCAGTCAAAAGTTTGGACACATCTACTCATTCAAAGGTTTTTCTTTATTTGCACAGTTCTATGTTCTACATTGTAGAATAATATTGAAGACATCAAAACTATGAAATAACATACATGGAATCATGTAGTAACCAAAAAAGTGTTAAACAAATCTAAATATATTTTATATTTGAGATTCTTCAAATAGCCACCCTTTGCCTTGATGACAGCTTTGCACATTCTTGGCATTCTCTCAACCAGCTTCACCTGGAATGCTTTTCCAACAGTCTTGAAGGAGTTCCCACATATGCTGAGCAGTTGTTGGCTGTTTTTCCTTCACTCTGTGGTCCGACTAATCCCAAACCATCTCAATTGGGTTGAGGTCAGGGGATTGTGGAGGCCAGGTCATCTGATGCAGCACTCCATAACTCTGCTTCTTGGTAAAATAGCCCTTACACAGCCTGGAGGTGTGTTGGGTCATTGTCCTGTTGAAAAACAAATGATAGTCCCACTAAGCCCAACCCAGATGGGATGGCGTATCGCTGCAGAATGCTGTGGTAGCCATGCTGGTTAAGTGTATCTTGAATTCTAAATAAATCACTGACAGTGTCACCAGCAAAGCACCCCCACACCATAACACCTCCTCCTCCATGCTTTACGGTGGGAAATACACATACAGCGATGATACGTCTCACAAAGACACGACGGTTGGAACCAAAAATCTCCAATTTGTACTCCAGAACAGAGGACAAATTTCCACTGGTCTAATGTCCATTGCTCATGTTTCTTGGCCCAAGAAGGTATCTTCTTCTTATTGGTGTCCTTTAGTAGTGGTTTCTTTGCAGCAAATCGACCATGAAGGCCTGATTCACACAGTCCCATCTGAACAGTTGATGTTGAGATGTGTCTGTGACTTGAACTCTGTGAAGCATTTATTTGGGATGCATTTTCTGAGGCTGGTAACTTTAAGAAACTTATCCTCTGCAGCAGAGGTAACTCTGGGTCTTCCATTCCTGTGGCGGTCCTCATGAGAGCCAGTTTCATAATAGCGCTTGATGGTTTTTGTGACTTTCAAAGTTCTAGAAATTTTTCGTATTGACTGACCATGTCTTAAAGTAATGATGGACTGTCGTTTCTATTCGCTTATTTGAGTTGTTCTTGAAATAATATGAACTTGGTGTTTTATCAAATAGGGCTATCTTCTGTATCCCCCCCTACCTTGTCACAACACAACTGATTCGCTCAAACGCATTAAGAAGGAAATACATTTCACAAATTAACTTTTAAGAAGGCACACCTGTTAATTGAAATGCATTCCAGGTGACTACCTCATGAAGCTGGTTGAGAGAATGCCAAGAGTGTGCAAAGCTGTCATCAAGGCAAAGGGTGGCTACTTTGAAGAATCTCAAATATAAAATATATTTTGATTTGTTTAACACTTTTTTGGTTACTACATGATTCCATATGTGTTATTTCATAGTTTTTATGTCTTCACTATTATTCTACAATGTAATTTTTTAAAATTAAAAATAAAGAAAAACCCTTAAATGAGTAGGTGTGTCCAAACTTTTGACTGGTAGTGTATGTCACAACAAGTGTAAATATATGGGTCATGACAGTGTTATAACAGTGTTATAACCATATTATGACAGGTTATGACAAGTTATGTCAGTAATTATGACATATTATGAAATGATTATGACCGTGTCATAATGGTTTATGACACTGGGTGTCAAGTAAAGTGTTACCTAAACTCCTAACTAAACTCCTGGGTGATTTTCATGGAGGACGGGAGGTTCCCTAGTTCTTTCTTTCTATCTGTCTGTCTGGGTGTAATGTGTTTCAACCTGGGGAGAGCAGAGCAGAAACAGACCAAGGGGGGAGAAATGAACCTCACTGCTCAAATGACATTGCTGGTTCAAGTTTGCTGAGAACCACAACTGCCTTTATTAATGTGCAATGGTTTCATAAACAGTTTTGCATATTCATAGGCTTGATCAAAGTTGTCACTGATTTACTTTCAATTGATCATTTTCATAATTCCAAACATCTTCTTCGTATGCAATGGTGCAACAAAAGAGGGGAAAGGGAAAGTGACAAGAAGAAAGTTAGCTAATGTTAGTTAAACAAACACTGCATAAGTGTATTGACTGATCATGTACAAATAACTAGGTTAGCCTAGATTTAACAGAACACAGCTGGCTGCATTTCCTATGTTTTTAATCAGATGTTGTTAAAATGTGTAACCTTCAAACCAGTCGGGCACATCTGTCCTGCCAAGCCAATGCCATGGAGTGAAAATGAACGCATCAGTTGCCATCTGTCCCTGAAAACAAATAGAAAATAAACGATTTGCTACGTTTGTCATTAGCTTGCTAGTTCACCAAGGCAGGATGAAAATAATTGTCCGGGTTTTGTGTCACAATTGACACATTGCTGACTTTAGTTAGTTTAGTTGTTAATGTCTGTTGTCCTGAGTGGCTCAGTTGATAGAGAACGGTGCGCGCAACACCAGAGTTGTGGGTTCAATTCCCATGGTGGACCAGTTTGAAAAATATATGAGGGCACTATTGTAAGTCGCTCTGGATGAGAGTGACAAAAATGTAAAGTCTATAAGCATGATGAGATCGCCTCCTAGCTGTTGCTTCAACTAGCTAATTAACGCATGCCTGGCATACACTACACCTACACGCTTTTTCCAAGAATTTGCCACGTTTTTGCCCGTCACAGAATATTTTCATGATTGGGGTGATCATGGCTATCACGTCCGATGAGCTAACTTAGCTTGGCTAGTAGGCTGATAAACGGCATTGACTAAACATTTGAAATGAAAGTAATTTGTTAAATATTTTAACATAATTTTTGTTAATAAGAAAAACATAATACTTACAATTTACAAAGTTATTCCTCGTTCCTCTGTAACACTTTCTCCCAACCGGGGACTTCAGTCAGCCAATAATTCAGAAGTTACTGGAATTTTCGCTACGTTGCAAGGTGTTATGGGAGAGAATGCTTTGTTTTCCAGACAGCCCAAGAACACTTGCAGTAAACTTAGTACATACTTGCCTTTTCACGTTCTTATGTTTGGAATCGCAGAGAACACAATGTTCTTTAATACGCAGAATGACTAGGGACAGGAGTTCGCCCTCAAATAACTTGACTGATCAATCTAAGAATGGAATATTTTCCCAATTCCCAATTTGACCATTCCTCTCTCCACTGAAACTCTTCTCAGAGCGTTTTTTTTTTGTAAATGTACATTTTCTCTTTTAGTTTACTTGATCAAACAATCAGAGTATGTCATTTCCCAGAGTTATTGCAATAGTAAGACAGTTACAGGACCAACTATGAAAGGTGTTCCATATCCCCCATACAAGTATTGGATGGATCAATAAACAGAAGCAAGTTAAGCAAGCGTAGGTAAACTCTATAGCTTATATAGTGGTAACATAAAGAGTAGATCAACTCTATGGTGCATATAGGTGAAGAGCGGGAATGTTTTTTTTTTTTTTTTCCTGCCACGTAGCAGCATCAGGCTGTTTAAAGGCTTAAACATCTACGCCAAAGTAGTAGTATCTTTTAAATCAATATCTGAGCTGACGCTGAGGTAATAAACTACTCCAGAGCTTTTAGAGAATTTTTTTTTTTTGTGGGCTGCGACCAGTGACATTTTCCCAGACGGAGAGAAAGACAGGTGGTTAAAAATATGGAATTGGAGAAAAATACACATTGGTGGAAGTTCAAAAATCAATGATGCATCAGAATAGTTTTACTTCATCCCTTCACTTGATTTATATTTAGATATATTTTAAAATACAGGCTTCTGCTATAGTGTCCTATGAGAAATACAACTTTAGACAAAGGAAAGAACTACAGTCAGGGACTACAGGTGAAAATGAGCTATCTAGCTAAATCAGGTGCAACAGGCATGTTGTCCATGGTCCCTGACTAATCACATGAAGACATACATGTCCTGACTTGGGTGGCTCTGTGTGTGTTACGTTTGGATGCACACCGGATTAGAAACACAACCACACCCATTAACAACACATGGAACCACACACAACGAACACAACCAAACCCCCAACCCACACACCCAACACACACACCAACACACACCCAAAACACACCCCAACACCACACCAACACCCACAAACCAAAAACCCCCAAAAAACACCACCAACACACACACCCCCCCACCAACCACACACCACCCCACAAAAACCCAACACACACCCAACCCAAACAAAACACACACACAACCCCCCACACCACACCAACACCACACCAACACCCAAAACACCTAACACACCACCAAACACACAAAAACCCAACAACCACCAAAAAACCACACACCAAACACAAGGAACCAACACACACCCCCAAACACACACACAACCAAAAAACACAACACCCCAAACCCACACACAGAACCAACACAAAACACAACCAAACACCCCACCCCACCACCACAAAGCCCAACCAAAAACACCACCAACACACCACACACAACAACACACAACCAACACAACACACACACACACACCCCACAAACCAACCCCAAAACCCCAAAACCCACCCCCCCACACACACACCCCAAACCACCACCTAACCCCACCCAACCCCCCCAACAAACCCTAAAAACCCCCCCACACACACCCCAAAAACACACCCCCCACACACACAACCCACACCCCCCCCACACACCCACCAAAAAAAAAACACCCAACACAACCCCACCCCCCAACACAAAAAAAAAAAAAAAAAAAAAAAAAAAAAAAACAAAAACCCCAAAAAAAAAAAAAAACCCAAAAAAAAAAAAAAAAAAAAAAAAAAAAAAAAAAAAAAAAAAAAAAAAAAAAAAAAAAAAAAAAAAAAAAAAACCAAAAAGAAAAAAAAAAAAAAAAAAAACCCCCCCCAAAAAAAACCCAAAAACCCCCCCAAAAAAACCACCAAAAAACCAACCCAAAAAAACCACACAAACCACCCCAACACACAAAAACACCAACACACACAAACACCAACACAAAAAACAAAAAAAACAAAAACCCACCAACACCCCAAAACAACCAACAACCCACACACAAACCAAAACCCCACAAAAACAACCAACACACCACCAAACCACACAACCAAAAACAACACCCCCCAAAAAAAACCACAACACAACACACCAAACACACACACCAACCACACACCCAAAAAACCCCCCAACACCACACACACCAACACCACCCCAACACACACACACCAAAAAACACCAACACACAACCAACACACACAAACCAAAAACCCAACACACACACAACACCCACACACACCCAACCAAAACCCCACCCAAAACCCACACCTAAAAAAACACACACCCAAAACACACACCCCAACACACCAAAACCCCAAACCCCACTCCAAACCCCACCCCCCCCACCCAAACCACCCACCAAACCCCCACCTAAAAACCACAAAAAACCCGAACCACCTTTCCCCCCCCCCCCAAAACAAACACATTTCCCCCCCCCACCACCCCCAAAAAACGAAGCCTAAACCCCCCCCAACCCCACAGGCCCCCCAAAAAAAAAAAAACCTTTAACAACACCCAAAAAACCCAAAACAATCATAAACCCCACACCAAACACCCAAAACCAAACCTCCCAACCAAACCCAACAACAAAAACCCCAAACACACACACTAACCCCAAAAAAACCTAACACAACCCAAACACAAACCCCAAATAAAAAACACAAAAACACCCAAACCCCCAAAACACAAATAAACCCCCCCAAAAACCAAAACCAACAAAACCCAAACCCAAAACCCACACTACTGGTTGTTTTGTTGTGTTTGGGGGGTTTTTTTTTTTAACAACCCCAATTTTGTCCCCCCCCGGGTGATTTTTAAAGGGGGTCGGGTCCTGCCTAGCCTTACCACTTGAAAAAGAAAAAATAAAAAAAAGTGCTTCCGGTCTGGAAAAGGGGAAGGGGAGGGGGAAAAAAACCTAAGAAAAAAGAAAGGAGAAAGTTTTTGGGGAACGAGGGATTTGGGGGGGGGAAAAAAAAACCCCCCCCGGGGGGGTTCCACCCACCCCACAACACACACAACATGCTTACACAAACACCCACGAACACACACACCAAACACACACACTCACCAAACACACACTGAACACACACACCCCAAACACACACACCGAACACACTCACCAAACACACACTCACCAATCACACACACACACACACACACACAAATCCTTCTACACATACTGACACATTGAGTCTTTGATTAAGTGACTCCTTGGTGAAATTATTCCACCCATAATTCCCCCCCCCCTCACACACACACCTTCCTCCCGTCCCCCCAGGGGTGCATTATGAAATGAGCTGCTCTGATGTGGTCCAGTGTAAATCCTCAGGCTCATAGTCACCACTATGACATGCAGTAAAATATATATAAATTAAGTGCTGGCCTTTTTTGGATCTGGATTATCTACGTGGCATAGACTGAGGGCTAAAAGCAATTCATACATTCTCTGTCTTCCTATCACAGAACAGCAGACACAGCTCTGCCCACTGCCGACCCATGAGTGCGGATGTTAGTGTCTGGTTGGCACGACCTGCTCCGATACACACACGACTAACCCGGCACAAAGGGAGAGGCGTGACCTTGCTGGAGCTAGATACACACATGACTAAACAGGCACAAAGGGAGAGGCGTGACCTTGCTGGAGCTAGATACACACATGACTAACCCGGCACAAAGGGAGAGGCGTGACCTTGCTAGACTACCGGGACCACCGCACACCTACCTGTGTGTGTGTGTGTGTGTGTGTGTGTGTGTGTGTGTGTGTGTGTGTGTGTGTGTGTGTGTACACAGCAGTGTTTGTTTTGCCTGAGCGGTTGATTTGCGGCGTGGCGGTCGGGTCTGCAGTGGAGCGCTGTGACACTTTGATGAATCGATGGACACTGTGCTGTACTCCCTTAGAGTATACCAGAGAGAGAGAGAGAGAGAGAGAGGGGATGGGGGGAGGGAGAGTAGAGAGAGAGATGATGGAGACGAGAGGGGATGTGGAGGGGAGAGAGAGAGGGGGGGAGGCGACCAGAAGAGAGTAGAGAGCAGAGAGAGAGCAGGAGAGAGAGAGCACGGGAGGGGAGGGAGAGGGAGAGAGAGAGAGAGAGAGAGAGAGAGAGTCTCTCTTAATGGAAGAGTACATCATCATATTTATACAATTGATGCTTTCCAAATGGCACCCTACTGAGAGAGAGAGAGAGAGAGAGAGAGTTTGTGTGTGTAATCCAGTCCATAAGCACAGCTCCAGGGACAGAGAGGTGGCAGCAGTGTAGACACACACACACTCTAGGTACATCATGCAGAGACTCGGTTAACAAATACACTTGGTGTCACATGTCACATGGGTATCCTTTCAATCCCATAGCTCACACACTGAGCACCAAACAATAAAAATCGATCTTGATTGGTCACATACACATATTTAGCAGATGTTATTGCGGGTGTAACGAAATGCTGGTGTTCCTAGCTCCAACAGTGCAGTAGTATCTAACAATTCACAACAATACACACAAATCTAAAAGTAAAACAATGGAAATAAGAAATATATAAATATTTGGACGAGCAATGTCGGAGTGGCATTGACTAGAATACAGTAGAATACAGTATATACATATGAGATGAGTAAAACAGTATGTAAACATTATTAAAGTGACTAGTGTTCCATTATTAAAGTGACCAGTGATTCCATGTCTATGTATATAGGGCAGCAGCCTCTAAGGTGCAGGGTTGAGTAACCGGGTGGTAGCCGGTTAGTGATGGTCCTCTGTAGCTCAACTGGTAGAGCATGGCGCTTGTAACGCCAGGATAGTGGGTTCGATCCGCGGGACCACCCATACGTAAAAATGTATGCATGCGTCACTGTAAGTCGCTTTGGATAAAAGTGTCTGCTAAATGGCATGTTATATTATGGCAATTTAACAGTCTGATGGCATTGAGATAGAAGCTGTTTTTCAGTCTCTACGTGCCAGCTTTGATGCACCTGTACTGACCTCGCCTTCTGGATGATAGCGGAGTGAACAGGCAGTGGCTCGGGTGGTTGATGTCCTTGATGATCTTTTAGGCCTTCCTGTGACATTGGGTTTTGTGAAATGTCCTGGAGGGCGGGCAGTGTGCCCCCGTTGATGCATTTAACGAACCACTGTTAAATGCAGTGGTTTGTGCTTTTAAGTTTTGTGCGAATGATGCCATCTATCCACGGTTTTTGGTTTGAGTAGGTTTTAATAATCACAGTGGGAACAACATCCCCCATACAGTTCCTGATGACCTCAGTCACTGTGTCCGTGTATACATCAATGTTATTCTTAGAGGCAACCCGGAACATATCCCAGTCCACGTGATCAAAACAATCTTGAAGCATGGATTACGATTGGTCAGACCAGCGTTCAATAGACCTAAGCACGGGTACTTCCTGTTTGAGTTTCTGGCTATAGGAAGGGAAGAGCAGAATGGAGTCGTGATCTGATTTGCCGAAGGGAGAGTGGGGGAGGGCCTTGTAGTCATCCCGGAGCGTAACATTGGTTGAGAGTTTTTGAAGCGCAAGTGCTACAGGCAATGTGTTGGTAGAACTACGGTAGAATTTTCAATGTGTTGGTAGAACTACGGTAGCGTTTTCAATGTTTTGGTAGAACTACGGTAGCGTTTTCAATATGTTGGTAGAACTACGGTAGCATTTTCAATGTGTTGGTAGAACTACAGTAGCGTTTTCAATGTGTTGGTAGAACTACGGTAGCGTTTTCAATGTGTTGGTAGAACTATGGTAGCGTTTTCAATGTGTTGGTAGAACTACGGTAGCGTTTTCAATGTGTTGGTAGAACTACGGTAGCGTTTTCCTCAAAGTTGCTTTGTTAAAGTTCCCAGCTATAATAAATACGGCCTCAGGATATGCGGTTTCCAGTTTGCACAAAGTCCAGTGTGGTTCCTTGAGGTCAGTCGTGGTATCGTCTTGAGGGGGAATATACACGGCTGTGACTATAACGGAAGAGAATTATCTTGAGAGGTAATACGGTCTGCATTTGATCGTGCGGTATTCTAGGTCTGGTGAACAAAAATAACTTGAGTTCCTGTACGTTATCACAATCACACCATGAGTAGTTAATCATGAAACATACACCAGCGCCTTTCTTCTTCCCGGAGAGTTCTTTATTCCTGTCTGCGCGATGTACTGAGAACCCAGCTGGCTGTATGGACGGGGACAGTATATACGGAGAGAGCCATTGATTCCGTGAAACAGAGTATGTTACAGTCCCTGATGTCTCTCTGGAAGGAGATCCTCAACCCTGAGCTCGTCTACTTTATTGTCCAGGGACTGAACATTAGCGAGTAATATACTCGGAAGCGGTGGACGGGGTGCACGCCTCCTGAGCCGGACTAGAAGTCCACTCCGAATACGTCTTCTCTGCCGGGATATTTCAATTGCCTTGGAACAAAGGATCCATTTCGGGAAAGTTGCATTTCTGGTCTGGAATGCTGGTGAGTTACCACTGCTCTGATATCCCAAAGGTATTTCCGTCTGTGTGTAATAACACACAAAAAACGTTCTAGGCTTCTAATGTAAGAAATAACACACACAACAACAACAAAAAATATTGCAAAGTTGCTTAGGAGCTAGAAGCAGAGCTGCCATGTCTGTTGACGCCAATAGAATCACTTTCTTTATCCATCTCTCGGTCTTTCTATATCAACCCATCTACTTCTCTCTCTATACCTTTCTCGCTCCCTCCTAATCACAAGAGACCAGCAAACTGGATACAATAGTGTGGCGGTTTAGCAGGAACAGCGGCATCTAGTGGTCAAAACCTGATACTTTCACACTACTTTATGGTTAGTAATGCAAGCGACTCATCCATTACATGACATCCTCCATTACATTACATTACATCCTCCATTACATTACATTACATCCTCCATTACATTACATTACATCCTCCATTACATTACATCCTCCATTACATTACATCCTCCATTACATTACATCCTCCATTACATTACATTACATCCTCCATTACATTGTATCCTCCTGAATCTGACTAGGACCCCCCTCCTCCTCCCTCTTCTCCGGCGGCAACGTTTTGGAGTATCACCCGGGATGAATCGGGCTGTTCAAACAAAGGATCCAGGTCCGAGAAGTCGAATTTCCGGTGAGTGACCGCTAAATCTAATATCCAAAAGTTCCTTGGTTTGTACATCACTGTGGACCTCAAACTTCACACGACAGTGTGGTGAAGAAATGTGGCTTGGCCCCTAAGACCCTCACAAACTTCTACAGATGCACCATTGAGAGCATCATTGGAGGCTCCTCAGAGGAGGAAGGGGAGGGCCACCTTGCTCAGTAAATTTGATAAAAAAAGTGAAACATTTAAAAAGTTATCCTTTTTAGATAAAACTATACAAAATATATTAATATGTCACCAAATAATTAAACACATTGTTTTGCAATGAATGTCTACAGTAGCCTCAACAGCACTCTGTAGGGTAGCGCCATGGTGTAGCCAGAGGACAGCTAGATTCCGTCCACCTCTGGGTACGTTGACTTCAATACAAAACCTAGGAGGCTCGTGGTTCTCACACCCTTCCATAGACTTACACAGTAATTATGACAACTTCCGGAGGACGTCCTCCAAACTATCAGAGCTCTTGCAGCATGAACTGAGATGTTGTCCACCCGATCAAAGGATCAGAGAATGATTCTAGTATGGCAATTGCACGGCCTGCAACTACAGGGCTCTCTAGAGGGTGTGGTCAGCCCAACTCACCATCGGAGGCACACTGCCTGCCCTCCAGGACATCTGCAGCATGTCACAGGAAGGCCAAGAAGATCATGAATGACCTCAGCCAAGGCCTGTTCACCCCATCTAGAAGGTGGAGACAGTACAGGTGCATCAAAGCTCGGACAGAGAGACTGATAAACAGCTTCTATCCTCAGGCCATCACTGTTAAACAGTCACCACTAGACGGCCTCTGCCCAGTACCCTACCCTCTGTCCAGTACCCTACTCTGCCCAGTACCCTACCCTCTGCCCAGTACCCTACTCTGCCCAGTACCCTACTCTGCCCAGTACCCTACCCTCTGCCCAGTACCCTACTCTGCCCAGTACCCTACTCTGCCCAGTACCCTACCCTCTGCCCAGTACCCTACTCTGCCCAGTACCCTACCCTGCCCTTTAGTCACTGTCACTGCTACCGGGTACTCTACCCTGCACCGTAGGAACTGTGTACATAGTCAATGAACGCTGGTCACTTTAATTCAGTTTACATACTATTTATAGATTTACTGCTGTACTTATGTTTTATTATTTTTTAAATAGCAGATTATTGTTTGTTTGACATTTACTGCATTGATTGGTAGGAACTAGGAACATAAGCATTTCGCTGCAACCGCTATAACACCTGCTAAACTGTGTATGCAGTGGGTGGCTTTTGACAATTGTTTTGGGATTCCTCATGTTTTACTCATTGTTAGGAAGAAGTTTTGTCCAAATTGGATGGTGGGCACCATTGTCTCACGTCAAATGGCGTCACTCCTCCACGACGCTTGTCCCTCAACCAATCTGTCTTGTAGGACGTGGAACTCATATTCAAATTTGAATATTGAGCATCCACCATTACAATTTTGTAAACATAATTGCAAATTTTTTTAATATCAATTCACTCTCCTATCACTCTCCATGATATAGGCAGAATAAATAGCTAGCTAAATTATTAAATGTTGTGACAGTGATTTAATAGTTTGCAATTGTGAGAAATTAAAAAATAAACTGCTGGCTATCTCCATACACACATTCTGTGGGACGTTGGTCACCAGGCAGTGACTTGATCATCTGTGGAGATTGATGTAGCTAGCTAGCTTACTGACATAGCTAGCTATCTAGTCAGCTAGCTCTTCCTTCACTGACATAAAAAGCTTGCTTAGCCTGTTTAAATTAACCTGACGTTGTACACATGTAGCCCCCCGATTAAGAGAAACTGACTGTTATCAGAAATCGATCCGTAGATCAGCAGAAGAACATGTAAATGTAAGCATTAGCATTACTAGCTACAATAGCTATATAGCTTTTGTTGGAAGATGCAACATTGTGTGTGCAGCACTAAGTAGGTACAGTTGAAGTCGGAAGTTTACATACACCTTAGCCAAATACATTTAAACTCAGTTTTTCACAATTCCTGACATTTAATCCTAGTAAAAATTCCCTATCTTAGGTCAGTTAGGATCACCACTTTATTTTAAGAAAGTGAAATGTTAGAATAATAGTAGAGAGAATGATTTATTTCAGCTTTTATTTCTTTCATCACATTCCCAGTGGGTCAGAAGTTTACATACACTCAATTAGTATTTGGTAGCATTGACTTTAAATTGTTTAACTTGTGGTCCTCTGTAGCTCAGCTGGTAGAGCATGGCGCTTGTAATGCCAAGGTAGTGGGTTCGATCCCCGGGACCACCCATACACAAAAATGTATGCACGCATGACTTTAAGTCGCTTTGGATAAAAGCGTCTGCTAAATGGCATATTATTATTATTAACTTGGGTCAAACGTTTTGGGTAGCCTTCCACAAGCTTCCCACAATAAATTGGGTGAATGTTGGCCCATTCCTCCTGACAGAGCTGGTGTAACTGAGTCAGGTTTGTAGGCCTCCTTGCTCGCACACGCTTTTTCAGTTCTGCCCACACATTTTCTATAGGATTGAGATCAGGTCTTTGTGATGGCCACTCCAATACCTTGACTTTGTTGTCCTTAAGCCATTTTGCCACAACTTTGGAAGCATGCTTGGGGTCATTGTCCTTTTGGAAGACCCATTTGCAACCAAACTTTAACTTCCTGACTGATGTCTTGAGATGTTGTTTCAATATATCCACATCATTTTCCTTCCATAGTTTGTGTGTTTACTGTAGTTTTCTTTGTATTACGGAGGCTTAGTTTCATCGTTCATGTAAAGCTTGAAGCCTAAATTGGAGAAGATTAGAGGTATTAGTAAGGAGGCGGTGGTGTGGGTGACTGACGGGTGTCTGTTGGGAGTGGGCATTGTGTGTAAAGGTTATTATGCATGATCTACTGACATGGAATGTAAAACAAAATCACCAATACACTAAACTGTCTACAAGACAAGTGCTTCTCAAACTTTTCACACCATTGCAGTCAGATCTTTGGCATTGGGGCTGTCAGTATACTCTTCTAGCCTAGTCACTCTATTGTTGGCAGTGCTCGTCTACTCGACAGCACAACTCTAGGTGCTCATACACAACAACATTTACATTTTAGTCATTTAGCAGACACCCTTATCCAGAGCGACTTACAGATTTTTCACCTAGTGGATTAGAACCAGTGACCTTTCGGTTACTGGCACAACGCTCTTAACCACTAAGCTACCTGAAACCACAACTCATGGACAGATTTTTCACCTAGTCGGCTCGGGGATTAGAACCAGTGACCTTTCGGTTTCTGGCACAACGCTCTTAACCACTAAGCTACCTGCCGTCCCCTAGACTGTCTACAAGTCAAGCCTCCCTCAAACTTTTCACATCTTTGCTAACAGCCCCTCTCAATGCCCCATTATCGACTCCGAGTGGAACAGAACACATACCAGTCTACTGCACCCTTTACTGTTTACAGATGAACATGGTTTATTGTATGGTTACACATCCTCATGATCAGTCTTCATGTTCTACACATCCTCATGATCAGTCTCCATGTTCTACACATCCTCATGATCAGTATTCATGTTCTACACATCCTCATGATCAGTCTCCATGTTCTACACATCCTCATGATCAGTCTTCATGTTCTACACATCCTCATGATCAGTCTTCATGTTCTACACATCCTCATGATCAGTCTTCATGTTCTACACATCCTCATGATCAGTCTTCATGTTCTACACATCCTCATGATCAGTCTTCATGTTCTACACATCCTCATGATCGGTCTTCATGTTCTACACATCCTCATGATCAGTCTTCATGTTCTACACATCCTCATGATCAGTCTTCATGTTCTACACATCCTCATGATCAGTATCCATGTCTTTCCAGGAGAGGAAAGACATGAAGGCCGAAGCAGTGGGTGGTGCAGAAAGAGGCTTGTCTACCTGGCTGTGGAGTGCAGAAAGGACCAGACGGTTGTCTACAGGGAGCCAGAGTCACAGACACACGTTAGCTAGCTAGCTACAACACACAGGTATAGTTACTCAGACTAATATGATACATCTCTCAGACACACGTTAGCTAGCTAGCTACAACACACAGGTATAGTTACTCAGACTAATATGATACATCTCTCAGACACACAGGTATAGTTACTCCAACGCTAATATGATACATCAAGTCATTCCTTTACTCTCCGCACTGCTACGCTATTTAGCTAGTTATAACGTTAGACTGCTGTACATTTTAGGTATAGCAAACACAGCTAGCTAGCTTGCTAAATTTGGCTAGCTTGGCTTGTAGTGGTACTAGCAAGCCCTGATATGGCCGAACCGATCACCAAATTGTAGTGAACAACACCGCCTTTTGTAAAAAGAGAGCTTATATTGCTAGATAACTTACTCGTTTGTCATTTACCCTCCTGAGTCTGGGTCCAGCTGGTCTAAGCTGACACCGCTGCTTGCTGGTCTCGCAATTATTATTCTCACTGTCTCAACTCCTCTTCAGTATATTCAGGCTCAATAAATAGGGGATGTACAGTATGTCCCTGTGTAAATGAACAACAAATGTTTCGTGGTCCAGCTCTTCTTGGACAGCGGAATCATCAGGAGCAGCCATTGTAATTACTTGGCAATATCAGATACATTTTACATTTGTGAACCTATAAACTAGTACCGCCCCTGTTTTGAAAAGTGTACATTCGAGGGTGGGAACAAGGAAGTATGACTACCATCAGGCTGTAGTCTTTACAAGTCATGGACAATGAGTCAGGCTAGATATCCTGCAATATCCTGGCAGATAGGAACATCGTTGAGACAAGTTCAATGGCTTTATTGAACAAGGACAACCATATCTACTAGCTGTTCACATGATTGTGCAATCAGCAAAACTCAAAGACCCTAATAATTGCTGCAAAACATGACTCAATTAATTGTTAGTTCTAACAGCAGGCTCAATCAACCAATGACATCATTGGTTGAAGTCTCCCGGCGCGAAAATTCTAAAGTACAGCTATAGTGCATAATTACTCCTTTACTTTTCAACATTCTGTTACGTTACAGCTTATTCTAAAATGGATTAAATTATTTTATTTTCTCATCAATTTCCACACAATACCCCATAAATACAAAGCGAAAACAGGTTTTTAGATTTTTTTGCAAATGTATAAAATAACAAAAACATAAATATCTTATTTACATAATTATTTGCTACTAGACTTGAAATTTAGCTCAGGTGCATCCTGTTTCCATTGATCATCCTTAAGATGTTTTTACAACTTGATTGGAGTCCACCTGTGGTAAATTCAATTGATTGGACATGATTTGGAAAGGCACAAACCTGTCTATATAAGGTCCCACAGTTGACAGTGCATGTCAGAGCAAAAACCAAGACATGAGGTCGAAGGAATTGTCCGTAGAGCTCCGAGACAGAATCGTGTCGATGCACAGATCTGGGGAAGGGTACCAAAAAGTCCCCAAGAGCACAGTGGCCTCCATCATTCTTAAATGGCCAGACGGAAGACACTCCTCAGTAAAAGGCACATGACAGCCCGCTTGGAGTTTGCCAAAAGGCACTTAAAGACTCTCAGACCATGAGAAACAAGATTCTCTGGTCTGATGAAACCAAGATTGAACTATTTGGCCTGAATGCCAAGCGTCACGTCTGGAGGAAACCTGGCACCATCCCTATGGTGAAGGATGGTGGTGGCAGCATCATGCTGTGGAGATGTTTTTCAGTGGCAGGGACTGGAAGACTAGTCATGATCGAGGCAAAGATGAACGGAGCAAAGAACAGAGAGATCCTTGATGAAAACCTGCTCCAGAGCGCTCAGGACCTCAGACTGGGGCGAAGGTTCACCTTACAACAGGACAACGACCCTAAGCACACAACCAAGACAACACAGGAGTGGCTTCGGGACAAGTCTCTGAATGTCCTTGAGTGGCCCAGCCAGAGCCTGGACTTGAACCCGATCAAACATCTCTGGAGAGACCTGAAAATAGCTATGCAGCGACACTCCCCATCCAACCTGACAGAGCTTGAGAGGATCTGCTTGTAGCGTCGTACCCAAGAAGACTCTAGGCTGTAATAACTGTAAAAGGTGCTTCAGTACTGAGTAAAGGGTCTGAATATTTATGCAAATGTAATATTTCCGTTTTTTATACATTTGCTAACATTTCTAAAAACCAGTTTTTGCTTTGACGTTATGGGGTATTGTGTGTAGATTGATGAGGAGGGAAAACAACAATTTAATCAATTTTAGAATAAGGCTGTAACCTAACAAAATGTGGAAAAAGTCAAGGGGTCTGAATGCCTTCCGAATGCACGGTATGTCTGAAACACCCTCTCATCACTCATAAGTATGTGTGTAGACTGGGAAAACACCCCAAATAGTGTCTAGTGGTGAAGTTTCCCTTTAAGGAGACTTGGGGCTTGTAGGGACCACAACCCTGGCGTTGCAAGCACCATGCTCTACCAACTGAGCTACAGGGGACTTCCTTCTCCTTCATTCAAAGGGAAAGTGTTGAGCTCAGTGTTCCTTGGTGAATCCATACATTAGGCTACTGTAGTAATACAGGGCGGGTGCAGGGCGGAGAGGGCGACTGTGCAGACATTATTGCCCAGCCCAACACCATTATAGGGAAAGCCCAATGCAGTGGAAAGGTCTGGTGATTGGCCTCCACTCACTTAGTAAACATTCCTGTTGTTTCCACTGGGTTGACTGGCTTCTACAGCAAAAGGTATAGGAGAGAGGAGAGGAGAGGAGAGGAGGGGAGAGGAGAGGAGAGGAGAGGAGGGGAGAGGAGAGGAGAGGAGAGGAGGGGAGAGGAGAGGAGAGGAGAGGAGAGGAGAGGAGAGGAGAGGAGAGGAGAGGAGAGGAGAGGAGAGGAGAGGAGAGGAGAGGAGAGGAGAGGAGAGGAGAGGAGAGGAGAGGAGAGGAGAGGAGAGGAGAGGAGAGGAGAGGAGAGGAGAGAGGGAGGGAGAGGGAGGAGATAGAGGGAGAGGTGGAGGGGAGGGAGAGGAGAGGGAAGGGGGAGGAAGAGAGAAGAGAGGAGAGGGAGTGGGAGGAGGGAGAGGAGAGAGAGGGAGAGGGAGGGGAGAGAGGGAGAGGGAGAGGAGGAAGAGAGGGAGATGAGATGGAGAGGGAGAGGGGGGAGAGAGGGAGAGGAGATGGAGAGGGGGGGAGAGAGGGAGATGGAGAGGGAGTGGAGAGGAGAGGAGAGGGAGGGAGGGAGGGAGGGAGGGGGAGAGGGCAAGGGAGAGGGAGAGGGAGAGGAGGGAGAGAGGGAGAAGAGATGGAGAGGGAGAGGAGAGGGAGGGGAGAGAGGGAGAGGGAGTGGAGAGGGAGGGGAGAGAAGATAGGGAGAGCAAGGGAGAGAGCGGGGAGGTATTGGGGAGGGAGGGAGAGAGAGGGGGGAGTGGGGGAGAGGGGGAGTGGAGAGAGGTATGCCTGTTATGATAAGATATGTGGATCAACGTACACAAGTGGACAGTTTCCTGGGTGCAGTGTTCAACAGCCACTCAATGTCACATACTGTGCAGTCTCTATACTTACACCCAAACATAGTAGGATATAAACATGTTGACAACATACCCACAGAGAGCCAGAGAGAGAATAGTCCAAAACATCACATATGCAATGAAAAATGACAGCTACTTTGATTCGACAAATACTCTAATTGACACAAAATGACTTCCAACAGGTCAGATGGGAAGTAAAGAAGTGTTGAGGTCAATAGTAGTAATATTAACATCACACATAGGGAGGGTGATGGGGTGTCACACACTGAGCAACACCATCAGCCCAGTGTTGTCAACAGAGAGGGCCAGCCTGGCAGCGGGTCAATTAACCAGCTGTTTAAACGTGTATCCTCACGATCGCCGGTTCCCCAATGAATCTAACAGTGGAGCAACCGGGCCGCGCCGCCGAAAGGCGGCCAGCACGGAGGACCACGCAACAGGCGCGGGACGCGACGCCGAACAGGCGCGGCCGGGCCCAAACCGGCCGAAGGCGACGCAGCAAGCAGAGCGGGCGGTCGCCGCAACCGACCGGAGGCAGAGCAGCGCAACCGGCGCTGCAGGCAAGAAGGCCGGTGGCAGCGCAGAACACGTGCGGTCGCCGCAGAATGACGGGGCGCGAGCCCATAAACGTCATGTTGCCGCTCGACTAACCGCCGCAGGTGCCGTCCGCCACAAGGTCGCGTGCCAGTCGAAAGCCAAACGATCGCTTAGACGCCTCGCAAACAGGCCAGCGGGCGCGTCCGCCGAAGCCGCGCGCGGCCGCGCCGCGCAGTCTCGCGGCCCGCGCCGCCGAACGCCGCGTGCCGCGCCCAGAACCGCGGGCGGGCCAGCCCAGCAGCAACGGGCCGCTGCCGCCCGAAACCGCGCAGGCCCCCCGAGCCGCAGACGCGGGCACGCTGACCACAGCCTCACGCGGGCCGCGCACGCCGCAGCCTCCCGGGCCGCGCCCGCGCTATCCGCGCCTCTCCTGCCCGCGCCCTCGCGCAAGCAACCGTGCCAGCCTCGTACAAGCCCCCTCACCCTCACCGTCCATCCTCGCTCCACACCATTCCTTTCCTCTCCTCCTCATCCTCCTCTTTCCTCTCCTCCTCAACCTTCCTCTTTCCTCTCCTCCTCAACCTCCTTTTTCCTCCTCTTCTTTCCACTTTAATCTTAAAATTAAATTAAATGTAATTCGTTTTTCAGCATCATGTCCTCCCCCTCCTACTTACCCTCCTGTCTCATCCTTCTAGTTCTATGGCCTCTCTATTCATGTGTTGAACCTCCGTCACACGGTCGTTGTTATGAACGTTGTCAGGCTGCTCTCTACCATAGTGGTACTGATCAGGGGCCAATGACTGTTTCGTCTCATTTACACTTTAGTGGCCTGGAAATACATTGACATTGCTAAAGTAGGCAAATATTTTGTATGAAAACAACTATGTCGTCATTATCATGTCATCAAATTTACTTTAGACAGGCAATGATGTCATTAGTTAGCAAAAGTTTTGTCAAACATAGTTAGCAATGCTAACGTTAGCTAGCTAAAATCATTCTTAGCGAGCTAGCTAACGTTAAACTGCATCTAATGTCAATCTGGCGACATCAAAAAATGATGACAAAAGGTTTTCCTTCTAATGATTGGCCTTCTTTAGAAATCGAATTGTATTTCCTAAGCCACTGTAATGCACTTTGGATGAACATCTTTGTCAGCGCCTGTTGACAATGCTGTTGGGCATCCTGATACTAATGCTCAAAGCAATATTGTGATGAAATGTGCAACCCATGAAGAGTTACTGTCCCTACAACAGATACACACATACACTACACACACACACACACACACACACCCTACACACACACACCCTACACACACACACACCCTACACACACACACACACACTACACACACTCGCCCTACACACACACATCCAACACACACACACACATCCAACACACACACACATCCAACACACACACACACCCTACACACACACACCCTACACACCCTACACACAACACAACAGGAGCTTATCAATAAATAGCCCATTCAAGCTCAAAGACATACATAGCAACAAGCAAGGTGCAGGGGAGAGCTGAGGTTATTAGAAAATAGATTTTAATTGTCGTGTGTGTGTGTGTGTGTGTGTGTGTGTGTGTGTGTGTGTGTGTGTGTGTGTGTGTGTTTGTGTGTGTGTGTGTGTGTGTGATGTGTGGTGCGTGGGTGTGTGTGTGGGTGGACTGGAAGCCCCTGTGCATCATTCATGTACTGGAAGGTGCATGCCGTCGCCATGACAACAGAAACGAGAGAGACACACACACACACACACACACACACACAGAGATATACACACACACACACTCCTCTGTTCCCCTAGTGCTCTGGATGAAAACCCCAGCTATCCATTAAGCCAATGTGTGAAGTATTAGTGGAAGTATATTTCACCTTGTTCTCTGTTTGTCACAGATGAAAGTCAGTGATGCTGTTAGAAAACTGTAGTACTCTCTGTCTCCCTTGATTTTATATCAAATCCCAACTGAGGATCCCTTTATATGTGCTGTCACACAAAGAGAGGAATGATGGATGTCACCTTGGTTATGGAATAATTTAAGCACTAATCATTTGAAATGATCATCGCAGAGAAATATTTATTTTGTATTTTAAATCACCCAGAAAATATACCTCTCTGTTGACATCACATACATTATCAAGCATTTCACACATATTATCCAGATACTGACTGTTAGCACTTGGTGGTCTATAGCAGCTTCCCACCAGAATGGGCTTTAGGTGAGGCAGATGAACCTGTAGCAATATTACTTCAACCGTATTTAACATGAGATCCTCTCTAAGCTTTACAGGAATGTGGTTCTGAATATAAACAGCAACACCTCCACCGTTGGCATTTCTATCTTTTCTGTAAATGTTATAACCTTGTATTGCTACCACTGTCTCGTCAAAGGTATTATCTAAGTGAGTTTCAGAGATAGTCAGAATATGAATGTCATCCTTTACTAGCAAATTATTGATTTCATGAACCTTGTTTCTTAACCTACATATGTTAACGTGGACTATTTTGAGCACTTTTCTTCTGGGATGATTACTTGTTTTATTGCTTTACTGGGAAGCTTAGCAGCAGTAATATAAATAATATAATATGCCATTTAGCAGACGCTTTTATCCAAAGCGACTTACAGTCATGCGTGCATGGGTGGTCCCGGGGATCGAACCCACTACCTTGGCGTTACAAGCGCCAGGGCGTTACAAGCACCCTGCTCTACCAGCTGAGCTACAGAGGACCACCACAGTAGATGTGCTCATGTTATTTATGTTGGTGCAAGGTGAGCTGCACACAGTGGACTTACTCCTAGGGCACACATGCTAACATTATAAATCCTCCTTATAAAACGTGTTTTGTTTCCAAAAGGTATCGAAATTGTCAACAAAAGTTACACCCATTGAGCTGCAATAATCACGTAGCCAGTTGTGAAGAGAAAGAATCCTGCTAAAGCGTTAAATGTCACGATTGAGAGAGGGCACAGGGCCAGATATGATGGGTATTTTGTTAGTGTCTAGCAGAGAGAGTCAATCAGCTCTTTAAAATCCAGTTTCAACTGTTCAGAGCTGCCCTTCAAAACGTAATTGAAACCAACATGGACTACCATAGAATCGATGTCCATGTCCTGACGTAGTACATTCGGGAGCAGCTTAGTAATGTCATTTACTCGAACTCCGGGATAGGACATTGTTTTTGCACCAGGAACGGTCACATTTCTTACCTTAGAGCTGCCCAAAATCATGACTTGCTAGAAGGACGAGGAAATCCGCCCACTCCCACACTTCACAGGATTCAGAACCTGGCGCCGACGAAGATGGCTTCCTCGCGACTAGCTCTTAGGAAACTTTACAGTATTTTGTTTTTTTATGTATTATTTTTTACATCATTAGCTCAGAAAGTGTTTTGCATCATTACAAACAGCCAGGAAAAACTATTGGATATCAGAGCGACGGTAACTCACCAGCATTACGACCAGGAATACGACTTTCCAGAAGCAGATCCTTTGTTTGCTCTCCCCAGGGCAACTGAACTGATTACAGCGGCTGACCCAAAACATCGCCGGCGGAGGAGAGGCACTCGGAGCGGCTTGCTGGTTGGACTTAGGAGGCGCGCACACCACCCACCGCTTCCAAGTATTCTACTCGCTAATGTTCAATCTTTGGTTAACAAAGTCGACGAACTACGGGCAAGGATTTCTTTCCAGAGAGACATCAAGGACTGTAACATTCTCTGTTTCACAGAAAAATGTCTCTCTTGGGGATATTCTGTCGAAATCGGTCCAGCCAGATGGGTTCTCAGTTCATCACGCAGACAGGAATAAATATCTCTCCGGGAAGCAGAAGGGCGAAGGTGTGTGTTTCATGATTAATGACTCATGGTGTAATTGTAGTAACATAGAGGAACTAGAGTCCTTCTGTTCACCCGACAGAGAATTTCTCACAATCAAATGCCGACCCAATTATCTCCCAAGAGAATTCTCTTCGGTTATAGTCACGGCCGTCTTATATCCCCCCTCAAGCCGATACCACGATGTCCCTCAAAGAACTTCACTGAACCTTATGCAAACTGGAAACCACATATCCTGAGGCTGCATTTATTTATTTTAACAAAGCAAATTTGAGGACTAGGCTACCGAAGTTCTATCAACATATCGACTATTGTACTCGCGCTGCTAAAATCCTCGACCACTGCTATTCAAACTTCCGGGAAGGTTATAAGGCCCTCCCCCGCCCTCCTTTCGGCAAATCTGACCACAACTCCATTTTAATTCTCCCTTCCTATAGGTAGAAACTCAAACAGGAAGTACCCGTGCTATTCAACGCTGGTCTGACCAATCGGAATCCACGCTTCAAAGATTGATTTGATCACGCGGCCACCCCCAGATAGTGAAGGTAGGGAACAACATCTCCACTTCGCTGATCCTCAACACTGGGGCCACACAAGGGTGCGTGCTCAGCCCCCTCCTGTACTCCCTGTTCACCCATGACTGCGTGGTCAAACACGCCTCCAACTCAATCAGTAGTAGGCTTGATTACCAACAATGACGAGACCGCCTAAAGGGAGGAGGTGAGGGCTCTGGGAGTGTGGTGCCAGGAAAATAGCCTCTCACTCAACGTCAATAAAACAAAAGAGATGATAGTGGACTTCAGGAAACAGCAGAGGGTGCACCCCCCTATCCACATCGACGGGACTGCAGTGGAGAAAGTGGAAAGCTTCAAGTTCCTTGGCGTACATATCACCGACAAACTGAAATGAACCACCCACGCAGACAGTGTGGTGAAGAAGGCACAACAGAGCCTCTTCAACCTCAGGAGGCTGAAGAAATTTGGCTTATCACCTAAAACCCTCACAAAACTTTTACAGATGCACAATAGAGAGCATCCTGTCGGGCTGTATCACCGCCTGGTATGGCAACTGCACCGCCCACAACCGCAGGGCTCTCCAGAGGGTGGTGCGGTCTGCCGAACGCATTACCGGGGGCAAACTACCCGCCCTCCAAGACACATACAGCACCCGATTTCACAGGAAGGCCAAAAAGATCATCAAGGACATCAACCACCCGAGCCACTGCCTGTTCACCCCGCTATCATCCAGAAGGCGAGGTCAGTACAGGTGCATCAAAGCTGGGACCGAGAGAATGAAAAACAGCTTCTATCTCAAGGCCATCAGACTGTTAAATAGCCACCACTAGCACATTATAGGCTGCTGCTGCCTATTGAAATCACTTTACACTTTAAGAAATGGAACATGGGTATATGTTGTGTAATTGTTAGATATTACTGCACTGTCAGAACTAGAAGCACAAGGATTTCGCTACACCCACTATAACATCTGCTAAACACGTGTATTTGACAAATAAAATTTGATTTGATTTGATTCAGAGAATCGTTTATGGACGGGCGACAGGCAGGATAACTTGAGCCCGTTGCTTCCGACGCCTGGCGCAGGCCTCCGACAGATGGAGAAAGCCCCGCTCGATCCAGAGGACGGAAGGTTGCCGACGTCGACTTCGAAAGTAGTAGGCATTGCGGCCGCAGACACCCCCAGCGACGAAGGTGCAGGAAGATCCGGCGAAACTATTCGTGGTTTGTGTCCGCTCCGGGCCTCTCGTTCTCCGGGCCTCTCGTTCTCTGGGCCTCTCGTTGTCCGGGCCTCTCGTTCTCCGGGCCTCTCGTTGGGAGTGTAGACTGCTTTGAGGGAGGCCGCTGTGTTCGGCTTCCACGGCTCGTGACATGCGACCATAGTTGATTGCCATGCTCCTCTTGTTGTTCTCCTTCGACTCCACTATCAGATGGGGGGGAGGAGAGGCAGGAGATGGCTCCCCTGGCGAACGAACTCCGGGCAACACCGGCCAGTCGGATAACGACAAATGGCAAGACGGAGATGCATCCAACATGCACGAACGCCGTCCAGCCACCGGCGTAGAAAATGTAAACATTCCACGCTGCATTTTCCCCAGTTTCTTACGTAGGCTGGCGACCTGCGTGATCAAGGAAGCCACCTCAAGCCTATAATCCTCGGAAAGCAAACAATTGCCGCATTGGAACTCAGTTTTGTCCCGAAACAAAGCATAGTAGATAGTAGCTCCTACAGCGCTGGAAACTCCAGAGAAAGATGGCTCCATTGCAGAACTAATCTGGTACCAACTTCGTTAGCTTGATGGCTAGCAGCTTAGCAACTCTGTCAAGCAGGCTTCAACCTGTCTGTTAAGCGGGATTTCCAGGACAAGAAATAGCGGTCCTAGCTGTTAAAAGCTAATCCACGCAAAAACAAGTTCTATATTCGTATTTAATGAATATAGTTTTTTTTTTAAACAGACAGGCTGAGTATAGGCAGACAAACCGCATGCAGGCAGACAGGCCTGTCTCTAAGGTGTTCTGTATGTGTGAGCCTGCGGGCCTGTATGTGTGTGTGTGTTTGCATGCGTGTGTGTGTGAGTGTGCGTGCGTGTGCGTGTGTGTGTGTGTGTGTGTGTGTGTGTGTGAGACTCCCTAAAGCATTGTTAGCGTTCAAAGGTCTGTCTCTTCATGTAAAGGTTGGGTCATGACCCGGCTCACAGCTGTCCTCACAGAGTGGTCAGGGGCTGCGGCCCAAATGAGACCCTGTTCACGTATGGGTCCTCGTCAAAAGTAGTGCACTATGTAGGGAATAGGGTGCCATTTGGGACGCATTCAGTGAGTCAGAGACACATGAGAATAGAGGTTAAATCCTGGTGATTCAACACTATCCTTAGGTTCCTTTGTACTTGACACTTTTTAACACAGTGTCACTTCGGGGCACGGAGGTTAGGTTTAGGTTTAGGTTTAGGTTTAGGTTTAGGTTTAGGGTTAGGTTTAGGGTTAGGGTTAGGGTTAGGGTTAGGGGTTAGGGTTAGGGGTTAGGGTTAGGGTTAGGGTTAGGGTTAAGGTTAGGGTTAGGGTTAGGGTTAGGGTTATGGTTAAGGTTAGGGTTAGGGTTAGGGTTAGGGTTAGCTATTGACCCTCTAACTATCCTTCTCTGCAAACGTACCCCTGAGACGTACCCCTGAGACGTACCCCTGAGACATACCCCTGAGACGTACCCCTGAGACGTACAAGCTAAAACCAAAACGTGTTTTGACCTTCAATTTTAAGTCATGCAACAGTGGAACACGTGTTTTACAAACATTTTTTTGACATTTTTTTGTCTGACAAGCACACATAAAAGACAAGGAATTGGCTAAATATGACAAAACAGGGACAGGTACATAGGGCCCAATTTCCCATACTTATAATGCCTGGAGTAATGGGCCTCAGAGACAGACAGACAGAGACAGAGTCACTCTCCATTCTACCAAACCACTCATGATAGATGGCCAGAACCTGGCCTAGATTGACACAGGTCAGATAGAAATAGAGTTAAGGTAGACTGGTCAGATAGAAATAGAGTTAAGGTAGACAGGTCAGATAGAAATAGCAGACAGTTAACGTAGAGGGCACCTAAATTCATTAGCGTTGCTGATTTAATGGTGTAGGATCTGTGATAAGAGAATAGTAAATCAGCCCTGTAAACGAGTCTGACAATATGGGTGCATCCCAAAGTGCAAAGTGCAAGGTTTCAGTACCAAATATTAAGTTCTGCTTTTCTGATGTATCAAATAATTACAGTGGGGAAAAAAAGTATTTAGTCAGCCACCAATTGTGCAAGTTCTCCCACTTAAAAAGATGAGAGAGGCCTGTAATTTTCATCATAGGTACACGTCAACTATGACAGACAAATTGAGAAAATGTTTTCCAGAAAATCACATTGCAGGATTTTTAATGAATTTATTTGCAAATTATGGTGGAAAATAAGTATTTGGTCACCTACAAACAAGCAAGATTTCTGGCTCTCACAGACCTGTTACTTCTTCTTTAAGAGGCTCCTCTGTCCTCCACTCGTTACCTGTATTAATGGCACCTGTTTGAACTTGTTATCAGTATAAAAGACACCTGTCCACAACCTCAAACAGTCACACTCCAAACTCCACTATGGCCAAGACCAAAGAGCTGTCAAAGGACACCAGAAACAAAATTGTAGACCTGCACCAGGCTGGGAAGACTGAATCTGCAATAGGTAAGCAGCTTGGTTTGAATAAATCAACTGTGGGAGCAATTATTAGGAAATGGAAGACATACAAGACCACTGATAATCTCCCTCGATCTGGGGCTCCACGCAAGATGTCACCCTGTGGGGTCAAAATGATCACAAGAACGGTGAGCAAAAATCCCAGAACCACACGGGGGGACCTAGTGAATGACCTGCAGAGAGCTAGGACCAAAGTAACAAAGCCTACAAAGCCTACCATCAGTAACACACTGCGCCACCAGGGACTCAAATCCTGCAGTACCAGACGTGTCCCCCTGATTAAGCCAGTACATGTCCAGGCCCGTCTGAAGTTTGCTAGAGTGCATTTGGATGATCCAGAAGAGGATTTGGAGAATGTCATATGGTCAGATGAAACCAAAATATAACGTTTTGGTAAAAACTCAACTCGTCGTGTTTGGAGGACAAAGAATGCTGAGTTGCATCCAAAGACCACCATACCTACTGTGAAGCATGGGGCTGTTTTTCTGCAAAGGGACCAGGACGACTGATCCGTGTAAAGGAAAGAATGAATGGGGCCATGTATCGTGAGATTTTGAGTGAAAACCTTCCATCAGCAAGGGCATTGAAGATGAAACTTGGCTGGGTCTTTCAGCATGACAATGATCCCAAACACACCGCCCGGGCAATGAAGGAGTGGCTTCGTAATAAGCATTTCAAGGTCCTGGAGTGGCCTAGCCAGTCTCCAGATCTCAACCCCATAGAAAATCTTTGGAGGGAGTTGAAAGTCAGTGTTGCCCAGCGACAGCCCCAAAACATCACTGCTCTAGAGGAGATCTGCATGGAGGAATGGGCCAAAATACCAGCAACAGTGTGTGAAAACCTTGTGAAGACTTACAGAAAACGTTTGACCTGTGTCATTGCCAACAAAGGGTATATAACAAAGTATTGAGAAACTTTAGTTATTGACCAAATACTTATTTTCCACCATAATTTGCAAATTAATTAATTAAATATCCTACAATGTGATTTTCTGGAGAAAATAAATTCTAATTTTGTCTGTCATAGTTGACGTGTACCTATGATGAAAATTACAGGCCCCTCTCATCTTTTTAAGTGGGAGAACTTGCACAATTGGTGGCTGACTAAATACTTTTTTTCCCCACTGTAATTATTTGATACATCAGAAAAGCAGAACTTAATATTTGGTACTGAAACCTTTGTTTGCAATTACAGAGATAATACGTTTCCTGTAGATCTTGACCATGTTTGCACACACAGCAGCAGGGATTTTGGTCCACCCCTCCATACAGACCTTCTCCAGATCCTTCAGGTTTCGGGGCTGTTGCTGGGCAATACGGACTTTCAGCTCCTTCCAATAATTTCTATTGGGTTCAGGTCTGGAGACTGGCTAGGCCACTCCAGGACCTTGAGATGCTTCTTACGGAGCCACTCCTTAGTTGCCCTGGCTGTGTGTTTCAGGTCGTTGTCATGCTGGAAGACCCAGCCACGGCCCATCTTCAATGCTCTTACTGAGGGAAGGAGGTTGTTGGCCAAGATCTCGCAAATATATGGTCCCATCAATCCTCCCCTCAATACGGTGCAGTCGTCCTGTCCCCTTTGCAGAAAATCATCCCCAAAGAATGATGTTTCCAGCTCCATGCTTCACGGTTGGGATGGTGTTCTTGGGGTTGTACTCATCCTTCTTCTTCCTCCAAACACAGCGAGTGGAGTTTAGACCAAAAAGCTCTATTTTTGTCTCATCAGACCACATGACCTTCTCCCATTCCTCCTCTGGATCATCCAGATGGTCATTGGCAAACTTCAGATGGGCCTGGACATGCGCTGGCTTGAGCAGGGGGACCTTGCGTGCGCTACAGGATTGTGTACTTAGGGTCGTTGTCCTGTTGGAAGGTGAAGCTTCGCCACAGTCAGAGGTCCTGAGCGCTCTGGAGCAGGTTTTCATCAAGGATCTCTCTGTACTTTGCTCCGTTCATCATTCCCTCGATCCTGACTAGTCTCCCAGTCCCTGCCGCTGAAAAATATCCCCACAGCACGATGCTACCACCACCATGCATAGGGATGGTGCCAAGTTTCTCCAGATGTGACACTTGGCATTCAGGCCAAAGAGATCAATCTTGGTTTCATCAGACAAGATAATCTTGTTTCTCATGGTCTGAGAGTCCTTTAGGTGCCCTTTGGCAAACTCCAAGCAGGCTGTCATGTGCCTTTTACTGAGGAGTGGCTTCCTTCTGACCATTCTTCCATAAAGGCCTGATTGGTGGAGTGCTGTAGAGATAGTTGTCCTTCTGGAAGGTTCTCCCATCTCCACAGATGAACTCTGGAACTATGTCAGAGTGACCATTGGGTTCTTGGTCACCTCCCTGACCAAGGCACTTCTCCATCACAGTTTTGGCCGGGCGACCAGCTATAGGGAGAGTCTTGGTGGTTCTAAACTCCCCCCCCTCCACTAGGAGCGCTGCCTCTGGATGAGCGTTTTCCTGTTGACTTATGGACTTATACAGCTCATTCAGTGCAATCTTAATGCCAGCATTGGTTTGTGGTGGTAAATAGACAGCTATGAAAAATATACATGAAAACTCTCTTGGTAAATAGTGTGGTCTACAGATTATCATAAGATACTCTACCTCAGCCGAGCAAAACCTTGAGACTTCCTTAATATTTGATTTTGTGCACCAGCTGTTGTTTACAAATATACACATACCGCCACCCCTTGTCTTACCGGAGTCGCCCGTTCTATTCTGCCGATGTAGCGTATAGCCCACTAGCTGTATGTTGTCCATGTCGTTGTTCAACCACGAATCGGTGAAACATAAGATATTACCATTTTTAATGTCCCGTTGGAAGGATAACCGTAATCTTAGGTCATCCAATTTATTATCAAATGATTGAAGATTGGCTAATAGGATTGATGGGAGCAGCAGTTTACTCGCTCGCCGTCGGATCCTTCAAGGCACCCCGACCTACGTCCACGATATCTCTGTCTCTTCCTCATGCGAATGACGGGGATTTGGGCCTTGTCGGGTGTCTGTAGGATATCCTTCGCGGCCGCCTCGTTGAAGAAAAATTATTTGTCCAATACGAGGTGAATAATCGCTGTCCTGATATCCAGAAGCTCTTTTTGGTTATAAGAGACGATGGCAGAAACATTATGTACAAAATAAATTACAAATAACGCGGAAAAACACACATAATAGTACAATTGGTTAGAGGGCTGTAAAACGGCAGCCATCTTCTCCGGCGCCATTCATTCAAGTTCGATGGGTTCCGCTGGTGTACATCAATCTTTAAGTCATACTACAGATGATCAATTGGATTGAGGTCTGGGCTTTGACTAGGCCATTCTTAAGCAATGGCTTTTTTCTGGCCACTCTTCCGTAAAGCCAAGCTATGTGGAGTGTACGGCTTAAAGTGGTCCTACGGACAGATACTCCAATCTCTGCTGTGGAGCTTTGCAGCTCCTTCAGGGTTATCTTTAGTCTCTTTGTTGCCTCTCTGATTAATGCCCTCCTTGCCTGGTCTGTGAGTTTTGGTGGGCAGCCCTTTCTTGGCAGGTTTGTTGTGGTGCCATATTCATTCAATTTTTTAATTATGGATTTAATGGTGCTCCGTGGGATGTTCAAAGTTTCTGATATTTTTTTATAATCCAACCCTGATCTCTACTTCTCCACAACTTTGTCCCTGACCTGTTTGGAGAGCTCCTTGGTCTCCATGGTGCCGCTTGCTTGGTGGTGCCCCTTGCTTAGTGGTGTTGCAGACTCTGGGGCCTTTCAGAACAGGTGTATATTTTATATATATATATATTCTTTTTTTTATATACTGAGTATATATACTGAGATCATGTGACAGATCATGTGACACTTAGATTGCACACAGGTAAACTTTATTTAACTAATTATGTGACTTCTGAAGGAAATTGGTTGCACCAGATCTTATTTAGGGGCTTCATAGCAAAGGGGGTGAATACATATGCACGCACCACTTTTCCGTTATTCATTTTTTTGATTTTCTTGAAGCAATTAATTTTTTTCATTTGAATTCACCAATTTGGACTATTTTGTGTGTGTCCATTACATGACATCAAAACAAAAATCCCTTTAAATTACAGGTTGTAATGCAACAAAATAGGAAAAACACCAAGGTGGATGAATACTTTTGCAAGGCACTGTAAGCCAGATGGGCCTTTCACCTACAGGCCCTTATGTCAGTCATCAGTCAGAAACAGGGTGTCTTGTCCTGCTCCTGAAATCTGCTCCTGCATTCATCCCAGTCATCAGCAACAGAGCATTGGGGTCAGTGCATGTCTGTGTGTGCGCAATTACAAAGATAATTTAATATGGTCAATAAAGTAGGTGCATGTCTGATATCAATATGTGAGAAATTGCAATGTTCATTTATTATGGTCAGGTTCAGAATATGTTATATAGCATACTGTTGACATGTAGGCTATGGTGTAATGGAATGTTTTGCCTTGTGTGGTAGGGTTTTGTGGGTTTTGTGGGTTTTGTGGGTTTTGTGGGTTTTGTGGGTTTTGTGGGTTTTGACACTCTTATGTATTTGTCATAACCAGCCATAAAATAACACAATATATGTCACAACAAGGTACAAATGTGTCACGACAGTGTTATGATAATATTATAACAGGTTATGACAAGTTATGTCTGCTGATATGACATACAATGACATGGTTATGACCAAGTCATCACGTGTTATGACGCTGGGTGTCAAGTAATATTCAGCAGTGCGCAACATCACTATGTTAGATAGAAGTATATCCACACATGTTGTTCTCTATCGTGCAGGATTGTCAGCTCATTGTAACTTATGAAGCTCATTCATGCACATTAATAAAGGCAGTTGTGGTTCTCAGCAACTTCAACAGGTCCACATGTCATTCTCATGTTATTCTCTATCATGCAGAATTGTCAGAATTGTCAGAATGGTCAGAATTGTCAGAATTGTCAGAATTGTCAGAATTGTCAGAATTGTCAGAATTGTCAGAATTGTCAGAATTGTCAGGATTGTCAGAATTGTCAGAATTGTCAGAATTGTCAGAATTGTCAGGATTGTCAGAATTGTCAGAATTGTCAGAATTGTCAGAATTGTCAGAATTGTCAGAATTGTCAGCTCATTGTAACTTATGAAGCTCATTCTAAAATACAAACGTGGGTGATTTCCACCCCCAGGGTACTGCACTGTGTGCAAGTTATTATTCCTGCCCAGCACAAACACCTTGTTCAACTATTCATAGTCTAAGACCATCATTATTTGAATGGAGTGTTAGTGAAGGGCTGGAACAAAAAACCTGTAAACTCCTGTCCCGTGTAAAAAAGAAAAATGTGGCTGTCATGACTAAATTTGCCCTCATGTACAGATGTAGGATATTAATTTGAGCCAGTTTGCTAAAGCAGGAAAATAAACCTGCAGCAACAGGAAATGTCAATTATTATGTGGATTTTAATAATGTTTTTTTAGGGGTTGATACATTCTTCGTAAGGGCAAATCATTTTCTTTCTAACTCTGCATTGTTGGTTAAGGGCTCATAAGTAAGAATTTCAGGTTGTAATGCAACGAAATAGGAAAAACACCAATGGGGATGAATACTTTTGCAAGGCACTGTAGACAGGTGTGTGCCTTGCCAAATCATGTCCAATCAATTTAATTAACCACAGTGGACTCCAATGAAGTTTTAGAAACCTCTCAAGGATGATACATGGAATCAGGATGCAACTGAGCTCTATTTCAAGTCTCATAGCAAAGGGGCTGAATACTTATGTAAATAAGGTATTTCTGTTTTTTATTTGTAATACATTTGCCAAAATTTCTAAAAACCTGTTTTTTTTGTGTGTTTTTTTTAGTCATTTAGCAGACGCTCTTATCCAGAGCGACTTACAGTTAGTGAGTGCATACATTTATTTTTTAATTTTTTTCATACTGGCCCCCTGTGGGAATCGAACCCACAACCCTGGCGTTGCAAACGCCATGCTCTACCAACTGAGCAACATCCCTGTTTTAAATTTGAAAACATTTATATATATATAAAAAATATATATGTTTTATGGGGTATTGTGTGTAGATTGATTAGAATTGTTATTTATTTAATCAATTTTAGAATAAGGCTGTAATGTAACAGAATGTGGAAAAAGTCAAGCGGTCTGAGTACTTTCAAAAGGCACTGTATTTCGCCAATTATCTCACAATGTGTATATTTTGATCAGAAAAATCTCATCTTTCTAATGACATAAGGTTGTTCTCTGCTGTCTTCGATGACCAGAAATAGTCAGAAGTTGCCATCTCTTCCCTACTTCTTCGTTATGCAGACATAAGCACACTTGGCACCCCTGAGGTGCGGATGTTTACTTTCTACACAAATTGTTATTTTTCAGTTTCGTCCTAACAACAGATTGTAGTGGTAAAAATAAAAAGCAAGATATTTTTTGGTGCCATTTAGGGAACATGGAATTCTAAGGATCACTCCAGTCAGAAGAGGCTCAGCGATGGAACGTTTCAATTCATTTGCTATTGACCTCGCGCTAATGTTCCAGCTCAGCCAACGTTCTTTAGACGTTTTTCAGCCTTGGGTGAATTTTGACTCGTTCTATTGTCCAGCCTACTAGGCTTGATATGGGGGTAAAAGCTAACTGGTCGGTAGCCTACAGTAGCTAGCTAACAAATAATGAAATTGCCTTCACTTTTGACAATGTTTTTAAAAACATTTAGGCGTATTTTGTATTACTGATTAATATAAGCTAGCTAGATAACTAGCAACTTGGCTAGCTAGCTTGTTCCAGTTAGTTTTCTCGTCATGAATGAATCAGGTAGAGTAACTACTTTATGCTATGGTTATGTGAAATTACAATATTTTCTTGCAATATCTACACCATTTTGATTAAACTCTATCACCATGTTGGGTCTGGACTGCGTGGGACCACCGCTGACGACCCATTCTGCATCCATCATCCATAATAAACAGGGGAGTCAGGGGTATTGAGAGTGTGCAACTTTTATTTTCTATTAAATAGATAAAATACATTTTTTTTAGCAAAGATTGACCTAGGTTTGCATCTTTCCAGAAAACGTGATTGGATCTCTGGATTTACTACGCTGCGTCTTTGAAACAGCAAGAGATGTGCCTTTGAAAATAGCAACTTGGATTAAATATGACACTCCACCCCTTACACACACACACACACACACACACACACACACACACACACTATGTAATAGTTCCACAGACACCACTAAAGCCTGCTAAGTGTGGTGAAATGGGAGCCTGATTGAAATCACTGATAAGGAGATGAGGCTCCAAACACAAAGAGGGAAAGACCCCAGCACACACACACACCCACTGCAGAAAACACACACACACACACACACACACACACACACTGCAGAAAACACACACACCTCACACACACAAAACACACACACACACCTCACACACACACACTACATAAAACACACACACACACCTCACACACACACACTACATAAAACACACACACACACACACACACACACACACACACACACACACACACAAACTACATAACACACACACAGACATTCACACTCCTACAACAATCTGCATGTGTTTATGCACTCCTCTCCCTCCCTCCCTCCCTCCCTCCTCTCCCTCCCTCGCTCCCTCCCTCCCTCCCTCCCTCCAGGGGGTATCTATGAGTAAAAACATTCTGTAGTCTTATAGAAGAGGAGCCATTGCAGTGTGTAGGGATATCCTGTCTGTTTAAACAGATAAAGCCAATGGTGTTTATTTTTGCTCCAATGACTATCAGGGAGAGAGAGAACGAAGGAATCCAAAGAGGCTCACAGCCACTCAACGAGAGAGAGAGAGTGGTGGGGGACGGGCGGGGGGACGGGGGGGGAGGGTATCAGCCAGCTAATACCGCTGGCTGAGCTATCTGTGGTGGGGACGGGCGGGGGGGGGGGGGTGGGGGGGGGTATCAGCCAGCTAATACCGCTGGCTGAGCTATCTGTGGTGGGGGACGGGCGGGGGGACGGGCGGGGGGGGGGGGGGGGGGGGGGGGGGGTATCAGCCAGCTAATACCGCTGGCTGAGCTATCTGTGGTGGGGACGGGCGGGGGGGGGTATCAGCCAGCTAATACCGCTGGCTGAGCTATCTGTGGTGGGGACGGGCGGGGGGGGGTATCAGCCAGCTAATACCGCTGGCTGAGCTATCTGTGGTGGGGACGGGTGGGGACGGGCGGGGTATCAGCCAGCTAATACCGCTGGCTGAGCTATCTGTGGTGGGGACGGGTGGGGACGGGGGGTATCAGCCAGCTAATACCGCTGGCTGAGCTATCTGTGGTGGGGACGGGCGGGGGGGGGTATCAGCCAGCTAATACCGCTGGCTGAGCTATCTGTGGTGGGGACGGGCAGGGGGACGGGGGGGGGGGGGGGGTATCAGCTAGCTAATACCGCTGGCTGAGCTATCTGTGGTGGGGACGGGCAGGGGGACGGGCGGGGGGGGTATCAGCCAGCTAATACCGCTGGCTGAGCTATCTGTGGTGGGGACGGGTGGGGGGTATAATATCGCTGGCTGAGCTATCTGTGGTGGGGACGGGCGGGGGGGGGGGGGGGGTTATCAGCCAGCTAATACCGCTGGCTGAGCTATCTGTGGTGGGGACGGGCGGGGGGGGGGGGGGGTTATCAGCCAGCTAATACCGCTGGCTGAGCTATCTGTGGTGCTGAACAGGACTGCAGCCATGTATCTCGGCATCAGCCACTGAGAACGACCGCTCTCCCCGGTCCTGAAACTCCACGCTACCTCTGCGTCAGTGAGTGAGCTGAATGCCTTTTGTCAGAACACTCTGTGCATACAAATGAATGAAAAGGCACATGGCATTCTCTACATTAGCGCTGCGCTGGGAACCTTTATTCATTTGGGACACGGCCAGGACATATGAATACATTATGCCTCTAAATGTCAATCTAAATAATACGCTTTGAGCTAATACATTCCGCCCTCTCTATCTATGGATGCGTGGATGACACTAGCATAGGTGCTCTCTGTGAAGCTAAAGTGAAAAACCAATTGATTTCAAACTCGACAGAGGTCCTGGAAAGCATACCTAGCAGGAGGTGTAGATGTGTGTGTGTGTTCAGAAACTCCAGAGGCTATGAAAGCAGGTGTTTGCCTCAAACTGACATAATATGAGTGTCCTGGGACTGAGTGAGGAAACAACTTCCCACAACACCCACATCCACACACAGGGCTGGATTAAGAAATCATAGGGGCCCCAGGGCCTAAATAATGTCCAGTGGCACACTGCCTCACCTAATGATGAAGATGAAGCCTCTCCTCTCCTCTCGTCCCCTCCCCTCCCCTGCGTCCTCCTCCTCTCCTCTCGCTCTCTCCCTCTCCTCTCCTCTCCTCTCCTTCTCCTCTCCCTCTCCTTCCTACCTCATCCCTCCTCTTCCTCTCCCTCTCCCTCTCCTCTCCCTCCTCTTCCTCCCTCCCCTGGCCCCCCCTCCTCCCCCTCCCCATCCCCTCCCTCTCCCTCCCTCCCTCTCCTCATCCTCTCCTCTCCGCTCCTCTCCTCCTCCTCTCCTCTCCTCTCCTCTCCTCTCCTCTCCTCTCCTCTCCTGTCTTCCCCTTTTGCTAAGAGTGTGCAAAGCTGTAATCAAGGCAAAGGGCGGCTGCTTTGAAGAATCTCAAATATATAATATATTTTGATTTGTTTAACACTTTTTGGGTTACTACCCTTGAATGAGTAGGTGTTCTAAAACATTTGACTGGTACTGTACAGTATTATAGATTACAGTAGGCTACTAAATATAATGTCCAGTGGCACACTGACTCACCTAATGATGAAGATGAAACCATAGGCTACTACTCACAGTGATGGCCGAAGCGCTCGTCTTGGCAAGATATCTCAAGATGAGCTACTTTGAAAGACAGTGCAGCTGTTTTATTTTAATTTTATTGGTTCTACAGAGAGATTAGTCTTCTCTTTTCAGCGGTACACTTTTTGCTTTCCAAACTGTACATTTTTTCCCACGATTATATATTGAAATCTGCACAAGGCAAACCGAGAGCCGCAACCAACCATAGAACTATAATCCATAGATGGCCGTTCCCATTCAAGTCAGGACTGGCAGCCATTGCTAGCATACCCATGAGTTTAACACTCAAATTGCCAGGGTAAGAGGTTCCAAAACCCTTGTAGGCAACAGGTAACTGCCAAAATAAAGGAAACACTTGAGTATACCAGGGATAAAAAGCATATGTCATGGTTTAGGTCCACTTGTAGAATCTATGTCAAGGAGCGTTGAAGCTGTTCTGGCAGCTCATGGTGGCCCAACACCCTTTAAGACACTTTATGTTGGTGTTTCCTTCATTTTGACAGTTACCTGTATGTACACACATAAAAAGTGGATTCAATTTTAACTATTGATCCTCTGTGGTTAAATGATGCTCTCTGGTGTATTTTGAACATTGAGAGTGGGTTCCTGTGGTTGGATGAAAAAAATGTTTATATATTTTTGGACACACCTACTCCTACAAGGGTTTTTCTTTATTTTTACTATTTTATACATTGTAGAATAATAGTGAAGTCATCAAAACTATGAAATCGCACATATGGAATCATGTAGTAACCAACAAAGTGTTAAACAAATCAACGTATATTTTATATTTGAGATTATTCTAATAGCTACCATTTGCTTTGGTGATAGCTTTGCACAATTTTGGCATCCTCTCAACCAGCTTCACCTGGAATGCTTTTCCAACAGTCTTGGAGTTCCCACATATGCTGAGCACTTGTTGGCTGTTTTTCCTTCATTCTGCGGTCCAACTCATCCCAAACCATCTCAATTGGGTTGAGGTCGGGGGATTGTGGAGGCCAGGTCATCTGATGCAGCACTCCATCACTCCCCTTCTTGGTCAAATAGCCCTTACACAGCCTGGAGGTGTGTTGGGTCATTGTCCTTTTGAAAAACAAATGATAGTCCCACTAAGCCCAAACCAGATGGAATGGCGTATCGCTGTAGAATGCTGTGGTAGCCATGCTGGTTAAGTGTGCCTTGAATTCTAAATAAATCACAGACCGTGTCACCAGCAAAGCACCCCCACACCATAACACCTCCTCCTCCATGCTTTACGGTGGGAAATACACATGCAGAGATCATCCATTCACCCACACCGCGTCTCACAAAGACACGGCGGTTGGAACCAAAAATCTCAAATTTGGAATCCAGACCAAAGGACACATTTTCACTGGTCTAACGTCCATTGCTTGTGTTTCTTGGCCTAAGCAAGTCTCTTCTTATTATTGGTGTCCTTTAGTAGTGGTTTCTTTGCAGCAATTCGACCATGAAGGCCTGATTCACACAGTCTCCTCTGAACAGTTCATGTTGAGATATGTCAGTTACTTGAACTCTGTGAAATATTTATTTGGGCTGCAATTTCTGAGGCTGGTAACTCTGATGAACTTATCTTCTGCAGTAGAGGTAACTTTTGGTCTTCCATTCCTGTGGCGGTCCTCATGAGAGCCAGTTTCATCATAGCGCTTGATGGTTTTTGCGACTGCACTTGAAGAAACATTCAAAGTTCTTGAAATGTTCCTTATTGACTGACCTTCATGTCTTAAAGTAATGATGGACTGTCGTTTCTCTTTGCTTATTTGAGCTGTTCTTGCCATAATATGGACTTGGTCTTTTACCAAATAGGGCTATCTTCTGTATCCCCCCCTACCTTGTCACAACACAACTGATTTGCTCAAACGCATTAAGAAGGAAATAAATTCCACAAATTAACTTTGAAGAAGGCACACTTGTTAATTGAAATGCATTCCAGGTGACTACCTCATGAAGCTGGTTGAGAGAATGCCAAGAGTGTGCAAAGCTGTCATCAAGGCAAAGGGTGGCTATTTGAGAATCTCAAATATAAAATATATTTTGATGTGTTTAAAAATAAATTGGTTACTAATTTACATGATTCCATATTTGTTATTTAATAGTTTTGATGTCTTCACTATTAGAAAAAACCCTTGAATGAGTAGGTGTTCTAAAACTTTTGACCAGTAGTGTATATAGTGATCGTTTTTTTTTTTTTCATTTATTTTGGCCTCTTGGGCCCCCCACAAGCCTGGGCTAAGGGGCTTCAGCCCCAGGAAGCCCCTGCAGTAATCCTGCACCGTCCACACACACACACACACTGAGCCCGGTATCTGTGGAGACCGTGGTATTGAGCCCGGTGTCTGTGGAGACCGTGGTATTGAGCCCGGTATCTGTGGAGACCGTGGTATTGAGCCCGGTGTCTGTGGAGACCGTGGTATTGAGCCCGGTGTCTGTGGAGACCGTGGTATTGAGCCCGGGGTCTGTGGAGACCGTGGTATTGAGCCCGGGGTCTGTGGAGACCGTGGTATTGAGCCCGGTGTCTGTGGAGACCGTGGTATTGAGCCCGGGGTCTGTGGAGACCGTGGTATTGAGCCCGGGGTCTGTGGAGACAGTGGTATTGAGCCCGGAGTCTGTGGAGACCGTGGTATTGAGCCCGGGGTCTGTGGAGACCGTGGTATTGAGCCCGGGGTCTGTGGAGACCGTGGTATTGAGCCCGGGGTCTGTGGAGACCGTGGTATTGAGCCCGGGGTCTGTGGAGACCGTGGTTGTATGTGAGGTGGGATAGAGCACTGCTGCTTTTGACTGGACTCAATATAAATGAGTGTCAGAAACGTTTCAGACCTTGTCATCAAATCACTGCGTAATCTAACTGTATGTAGGCCATGGGCTTTAAGAACGGCACTTTAGAATTAGATAAAGTGAATTGGATGTCAGGAAATCAATAGCTTGGTAAAGACAAAACTGGTCAATAGAAATACAGTTGAAGTCAGAAGTTTACATACACTTAGGTTGGAGTCATTAAAAGTCGTTTTTCAACCATTCCAAAAGTCGGTTAGGACATCTACTTTCTGTTGAGAGCTTCAAGTTCCTTGGTGTCCACATCACCAACGAACTATCATGGTCCAAACACACCAAGACAGTCGTGAAGAGGGCACGACAAAGCCTATTCCCCCTCAGGAGACTAAAAATATTTGGCATGGGTCCTCAGATCCTCAAAAAATTATACAGCTGCACCATCAAGAGCATCCTGACTGGTTGCATCACCGCCTGGTATGGCAACTGCTCGGCCTCCGACCGCAAGGCACTACAGAGGGTAGTGCGTACGGCCCAGTACATCACTGGGGCAAAGCTTCCTGCCATCCAGGACCTCTATACCAGGCGGTGTCAGAGGAAGGCCCTCAAAATTGTCAAAGACTCCAGCCACCCTAGTCATGGACTGTTCTCTCTGCTACCGCACGGCAAGCGGTACCGGAGTGCCAAGTCTAGGTCCAAAAGACTTCTGAACAGCTTCTACCCCCAAGCCATAAGACTCCTGAACAGCTAATCATGGCTACCCGGACTATTTGCACTGCCCCCCCACCCCATCCTTTTTACGCTGCTGCTACTCTGTTAAGTATTTATGCATAGTCACTTTAACTCTACTCACATGTACATATTACCTCAACTACCTCAACTAGCCGGTGCCCCCGCACATTGACTCTGCAACGGTACCCCCCTGTATATATAGCCTCCCTACTGTCACTTTATTTTACTTCTGCTCTTTTTTTTCTCAACACTTTTGTTTATGTTTTTATTCTTACATTTTTTTGTTTAAAATAAATGCACTGTTGGTTAAGGGCTGTAAGTAAGCATTTCACTGTAATGTCTGCACCTGTTGTATTCGGCGCATGTGACCAATTAAATTTGATTTGATTTGATTTGATTTGATTTGCATGACACAAGTAATCTTTCCAACAATGGTTTACAGACAGATTATTTCACTTATAATTCACTGTATCACAATTCCAGTGTGTATACTAAGTTGACTGTGCCTTTTAACAGCTTGGAAAATTCCAGAAAATTATGTCATGGCTTTAGAAGCTTCTGAAAGGCTAATTTACATAATTTGAGTCAATTGGAGGTGTACCTGTGGATGTATTTCAAGGCCTACCTTCAAACTCAGTGCCTCTTTTCTTGACATCATGGGAAAATCAAAAGAAATCAGCCAAGACCTCAAAAAAGAAATTGTAGACCTCCACAAGTCTGGTTCATCCTTGGGAGCAATTTCCAAATGCCTGAAGGTACCACGTTCATCTGTACAAACAATAGTATGCAAGTATAAACACCATGGGACCACGCAGCATCATACCGCTCAGGAAGGAGACACATTCTGTCTCCTTGAGATGGACGTACTTTGGTGCGAACAGTGCAAATCAATCCCAGAACAACAGCAAATGACCTTGTGAAGATGCTGGAGGAAACAGGTACAAAAGTATCTATATCCACAGTAAAACTAGTCCTATATCAACATAACCTGAAAGGCTGCTCAGAAGCCACTGCTCCAAAACTGCCATAAAAAAACCAGACTATGGTTTGCAACTGCACATGGGGACCAAGATTGTACTTTTTGGAGAAATGTCCTCTGGTCTGATGAAACAAAAATAGAACTTTTTGCCATAATGACCATCGAAATGTTTGGAGGAAAAAGGGGTATGCTTGCAAGCCGAAGAACACCATCCCAACTGTGAAGAACGAGGGTGGCAGCATCATGCTGTGGGGGTGCTTTGCTGCAGGAGGGACTGGTGCATTTCACAAAATAGATGGCATCATGAGGAAGGAAAATTATGTGGATATATTGAAGCAACATCTCAAGACATCAGTCAGGAAGTTAAAGCTTGGTCGCAAATGGGTCTTCCAAATGGACAATGACCCCAAGCATACTTCCAAAGTTGTGGCAAAATGGCTTAAGGACAACAAAGTCAAGGTATTGGAGTGGCCATCACAAAGCCCTGACCTCAATCCTATAGAACATTTGTGGGCAGAACTGATAAAGCGTGTGCAAGCAAGGAGACCTACAAACCTGACTCAGTTACACCAGCTCTGTCAGGAGGAATGGGCCAAAATTCACCCAACTTATTGTGGGAAGCTTGTGGAAGGCTACCCAAAAGTTAAACAATTTAAAGGCAATGCTACCAAATACTAATTGAGTGTATGTAAACTTCTGACCCACTGGGAATGTGATGAAAGAATTAAAAGCTGAAATAAATCATTCTCTCTACTATTATTCTGACATTTCACATTCTTTAAATAAAGTGGTGATCCTAACTGACCTAAGACAGGGAATGTTTCCTAGGATTAAATGTCAGGAATTGTGAAAAACTGAGTTTAAATGTATTTGGACGAGGTGTATGTAAACTTCCGACTTCAAATGTATAGGCCTATCCAATTGTGTTACAGCCTATAAAAGGTGTAATCTGATAAGAAAACACAAGGCTTCAATTCCATAATTATCGTATTGACAAAGGCTTCTATCACATTAGTTTTGACCACCATCAACAGCCCTATACAATTCAATTCAAAGGGCTTTACTGGCATGGGAAACATTATGTTTACATTGCCAAAGCAAGTGAAATAGATACTGAACAAAAGTGAAATCAGCATCCCATGACAGATGCCTTATTACTGCCCAACCTACAGTATAACTTCAAATACACCAGTAACTGTAATAATACACCAGTAACTGTAATAATACACCAGTAACTGTCATAATAACGCATACTGTAATAAACACAAATAAAAGTAATAATTACCAATAATGTAAAATACACCCGTAACTGTAAAATCACCGAAATGTAAAAATACACCCAGTAAAATAAAAATACACCGTAACGAAAAACACCATAACTGTAAAATCACTAATATACCCAAACTGTAATAATATACCCGTAACGGGAATAAACACCAGTAACTGTAAAAATACACCCGCTGTAAAAAAACCTAAAGAATTTAAAACCAAATAACTGTAATAATACAAAAAAGAAAACGGTAATAATACCCATAATGTAAAAATACACCGTAACGTATAAACACCCGAAAAAGGTAATAATACACCCTAACTGTTTAAAAAAAACCAGTAACTGTAATAAACACCAGTAATGTAAAATCCCATAAATGAAAAAACACCAAAAACGGGGAATAAACCAGTAATTCAAAACACCAGAACAGTAAAATACACCAAAAATTGGTTCCCAGTGGCGCATGGTTAAAGGGACTGCATCGCATGCTAGCTGTGCCCCTAGAGATCCTGGTTCGAATCCAGGCTCTGTCGTAGCCGGCCGCGACCGGGAGACCCATGGGGCGGCGCACAATTGGCCCAGCGTCGTCCAGGGTAGGGGAGGGAATGGCCGGCAGGGATGTAGCTCAGTTGGTAGAGCATGGCGTTTGGCAACGCCAGGGTTGTGGGTTCGATAAAATAATGTATGCGCTAACTGTAAGTCGCTCTGGATAAGAGCGTCTGCTAAATGACTAAAATGTAAATGTAAATGTAATAATACACCAGTAACTGTAATAATACACCAGTAACTGTAATAATACACCAGTAACTGTAATAATACACCAGTAACTGTAATAATACACCAGAAAATGTAATAATACACCAGTAACTGTAATAATACACCAGTAACTGTAATAATACACCAGTAACTGTCATAATACACCAGAAAACGGTAATAATACACCAGTAACTGTAATAATAACCCTAAAATTAAAAACACCGTAACTTAAATAAAACCAGTAATGTATAAACCCGGAAGGTAATAATCCCCAGTACGTAATAAAACACAGTAAATGTAAAAAAACACCCGTAACTGAAAATCACCAAATGTATAATACACCAGAAAACGGTAAAAAAAACCCATAAATGTAATAATACACCAAACGTAAAATAAAACGTAACTTAATAAAAACACCATTAACTGTAATAATAAAAACCCTAACATAAATTACACCATAACGTAATAAAAAAACTTTAATGTATAATACCCCAGTAACTGTAAAAAACCATAACGTAATTTAAACCCATAAATGTAATAAAAAACACCAGAAAAAAAGGTAAATAATACACCAGTAACTGAATAATCACCAGTAATGTAATAAAAACCGCAACTGTTAATAACCAGTAAATTTAATAAAACACTATAATGTAAATACACCCCTAATGAAAATACACCGCAAAATGTAATAAAAACACCAGCAAAAGAAAAAACCAGTAACGTAATAATACACCCTAACTGTAAAATATACCAGTAAAGTTTAAAATAATAACAAACTTTAAAATACACCCCTAAATGTAATAAACAAACCCGTAACGTAATAAAACACCATACAGTAAAAAACACCATAACGTCATAACACCCGTAACGTAAAATACACCAGTAACTTAAAATACACCCGTAACTGTCAAAAACACCCTAAAATTTAAACCCAGTACGTAATAAAAAACCAGAAGTAATAATTTAAACCTACGTAAAAAAACCCGTAACGTAATAATACACCAGTAACTGTAATAATAACCCGAAAACTTAAAAATACACCAGTAAAAGAATAATCAAGTAAAATGAATAATAAACCCCGTAACAGTAATAAACCCAAAAGTAAAAAATCACCGGAACGTAATAATCCCATAACGAAAAATACCCAGTAACTTTATAATACACCCTAAATGATAATACACCAGAACTTAATAATACACCAGTAAAGTAAAAATACCCCAGAAAAAAGGTAATAAACACCCAAATGAATAATACCCAAAATGTAATAATACACCTAAAGAATAATAAACCCGAAGTAAAAATACCCATAACTGAATAATACACCAGTAATGTAATAATACACCAGAACTGTGATAAACACCCTAACAGTAATAATACACCGTAACTGTATAATACACCATAACGGGAAAATACCCTACCCGTAATAAACACCAGTAATGTCATAATACCCAAACTGTCATAAAACCAAACTTAAAAATACACCAAAACTGTAAAAAACAACCGTAACTGTAAAATAACCCGGAACGTCAAATACACCCGTAACTGTCTAAACACCCGTAACGAAAAAAACACCAAAACGAATAATTACCAGTAACTTAATAAAACACATTAAATGTAATAAAACACCAGTAAAATGTAATAAACACCAGTAAAAGTAATAATACACCCGAATGTATAAAAACTTAATGAATAATCACCAAACTGTAATAAAACACCAGTACGTAATAAAAACCATAACTTAATAATACCCCAGTAAACTGTCATAATACACCGTAACGTAATAATACCCATAACTGTAATAATACACCTAACTTTTAAAAATACACCAGAAAACGGGAATAAAACCGTAAAATGAAAATACAAAGAAAAAGGGAATAATACACCAAACGTAAATACACCAGTAACTGTAAATACACCATAACGTAATAAACCCAGTAACTGAAAAATACACCTAACTGAAAATACACCAGTAATTAAAAAACACCATAACTGTAATATTCACGTAATAATACACCCGAATGTAATAAATCCGTAACTGAATAATACACCCCGTAACTGTAATAATACCCATAAATGTAAAAAACCAGTAACTGAAAATACACCAGAAAAAGGTAATAATACCCGTAAATGTAAAATACACCAGTAACTGTAATAAACAAGAAAAAGGTTTAAATTTTCACCATAAATGTAATAATACCATAAATGTAAAAAATACACCCGTAAATGCTAATACCAGAAAACGGAATAAACACCAGTAATGTAATTCCAGTAACTGTAATAAAACCCAGTAACTGCAAATACACCAAAAACTGGTAAAAAAACCAGTAACTGTAAAAACACCGAAATGAATAATACACCCGTAACTTTAATAAAACACCCCTAAGTATAAACCCAAAAAAACGGTAATAATACACCGTAACTGAATATACACCATAACTGTAATAATCCCATAACTGTAATTAAAACCCGTAACTGTAAATACACCGTAACTGTAAAAATACACCAGTAACTGCATAATACCCTTAACTGAAAATACACCCTAACAGTAAAAAACACCCTAACTGTAATAATAACATTAATGTAATATACACCGTAATGTATAATACACCAGTAACGTAATAATACACCATACTGTAAAATCACCAGAAAAAAAGGTAATAAAAACCAGTAATGTAAAATACACCGTAACGTAATAAAACACCCGAAAAAGTTTTTAAAACACCAGTAACTGTAATAAACATATTAACTGTAATAAACACCAGTAACTGAATAAAACACCATAAAGTAATAAAACACCAGTAAATGTAATATACACCATAACTGAATAAAAACAAAGTAACGTAATATACACCCGTAATGTACATACCCAGTAACATAAAAATACCCTCGTAACTGTCATAAAACACAGAACTGTAAATACACCAGAACTTAATAATACACCAGTAACTGTATAAATACCGAAATGTAAAATTCCCCAGTAACTGAAAATCACCCGTAACTGAAAATACACAGTAACTGTAAAAATACACCATTTAAAATAATAAACACCTAACTGATAATACACAGTAACTGTAATAAACCCCAGTAACGTAATAAACCCAGAACGTATAAAACACCGAACTGTAAAATAACCATAAGAATAAACACCAGTAATGTAATAATACACCCCGTAACTGTCATAATACCCAGTAATGTAAAATACACCATAACTGTAATAATACACCAGTAATGTAAAATCACCAGAAAAAGGTAATAATACACCAGTACGTAAAATACACAGAACTGTATAAACACCAGAAAGTATAATACACCAGTAAATGTAATAATACACCCTAACGTAAAAATACACCCGAAACTTAAAAAATACACCCGAACTGTAAAAAGGGATATTAACGTAATAATAACCCGTAAAATGAATAATACACCATAACTGTAATAAAACACCGTAATGTAATATAACTATTAACTGTATAAACACCCGTAACGTAATAATACACCAGTAACTTTAAAAAAACCTAACTTAAAAATACACCAGTAACGAATAATACCCAGTAATGTCATAAAACACCAGTAAAAGTAAAAATCACCGTAACTTAATAATACCAAGTAACGAATAATACACAGGGAAAAAGGTAATAAAACACCCGTAAATTTTTAATAACCAGAAAATGGTAAAATACAACCCCGTAACTGAAAATAACCCCGTAACTGTAATAATAAACCCCGTAACGTATATCACCAGTAAGTAATAAACACCAGTAAAGTAATAATACACCAGTAACGAATAATAACCCCTAACGAATAATACACCAGAAAACGGGGTAAAACACAAACGTAATAATACACCAGTAAAGTAAAATACACCACTAACAGTAATAAACCCAGAATTTAATAACCAGTAATGTAAAATACACCCTAACGTTTTATAACCCGTAACTGTAAAATAAAACCCGAACTGAAAAAAAACACCATAAAGAATAATCACCAGTAACTGAAAATACACCCCGAAAAAGGGAATAATACACCCGTAACTGTAATTACACCAGTAATGCATAATACCATAAGTATAATACACAGTAACGTAAAAACCCCAATAAGAGTAAAAACACCAGAACTGAAAATACACCCGTAAATTAAACCCAAACGTAATAATACCTATTAACGTAATAAAAACACCAGTAACTGTAATAATCACCAGTAACGTAAAACACCCGAACTTAAAATACACTATTAAATTAATAAACAAAGTAACGTAATAATACCCAGTAAATGTTTTTTTAAAAACCCCAGAACGAATAAACACCATAACGTAATAAAAACCAGTAACTGTAAAAACACCAATAACGTCATAATACACCAGAACTTAAAATACAACCCGAAAGTAATAATACACCATAACTGTAATAAAACACAGAACGTAAAATACACCCCATTTTAGCCTCCCCAAACCCCCCCAGTCCTTTCACTTTTGAAGACCCTCAATTGCATAGCTAGTCCCAGGTCCTCTCCATCACTGAGAACTTGGGTAACAAAAGCTACTCTCCAACGCCTTTTGCGTTGGGAAAAGTTATGCTCTGTGCGTATGGAGAGGTTGCTCGTAGTTGGAGGAGGATGCTCGTGCTGTTGGAGAGGTTGCTCTGTGCTTGAGTATGGAGAAATTTGCTCTTTGGTATGGAGAGAGTTAGGGTCTGGCTGTATGAAGAAATTTGGCTCTGTGTGTATGGGAGAGTTGGGCCCGTGTGGTTTGGGGAAAAGTTTTTGCTCTTGCTTGATGTATGGAGTAGTTTTGCTTGTGCGGGATGGAGAGAGTTATGCCCGTGCGGTTGGGGAGGGATTTCTGTGCGTATGGAGGAGTTTGCTCTGGCTTTAGTTGGAGAGAGTTATGCCTTTTGTGTAGGGGGAGAGTTTGCTCTGTGCGGGGGAGAGTTATGCTCTGTGTGTTGGAAAGTTTTGCCTGGGCTGTGATGTATGAGAGAGGGATGCTCTGTTTGAGGAGGAGTTATCTCTGTGCTGTATGGAGAGTTTGCTCTGTGTTGTAGGAGAGAGTTATCTCTTCTTATGGAGGAGTTATCTCTGTGCTGTTGGGGGGAAGATATGCTTGTGGGGATGTTGGGGGGAGTTATGCTCTGTGCTGTGCTGTATGGGGAGAGTTATTCTTTAGTATGGAGAGGTTTTGCTCTGTCTGTATGGGGGATTTTTGCTCTGTGATGTATTATGGAGAAGGTTAGGGTCGGCTTGATGTATGGGAAAATTAGTTTTGTGTTGTATGAGGATTATGTCTGTGTTGTGCTTATGGAGAGAGTTAGGCACTGTGCGTGATGAGGGAAAATTTTTGCTTGACTGACGGAGAGATTTTGCTCTGTGCTGTATGACGGAGAAGTTATCTCTGTGGTATGGAGAGGTTGGCTCTGGCTTTTAGTTGGAGGAGTTATGCTTGTGCTGGGAGGAGGAGTTTTCTCTTTATGGTGTAGGGGGAGAGTTTCTATGGCGTGATTAGGAGAGAGTTATGCCTGTGCTGATGGGCGATTTTGGCTCTGTCGTAGGAGAGAGGTATGCTCTGTGCTGTATGGGAGAGGTTGCCTGTGGGGATGGGGAGGTTTGTCTGTCTGTGTGTAGGAGAGAGTTTGCCGTGCTGTAGGAAAAGGGTTCTCTGTGCGTTGGAGGAGGTAATAATAATAAAAATAAATATGCCATTTAGCAGACGCTTTTTTCCAAAGGACTTACACATGGTGCATACATTTTTTTTTTATGGGTTTTTCCGGGGACGAAACCCCCCCCTTTGGGGGTTTTCAAGCGCCGTGCTTAACTCTAAAGGCCCCCTTGCCTGTCTTTTTATGCTCTTCTTTATTTTTTTATGGAAATTGCCTGTCTTTTTGGGCAGTTCCTTGTTTCGGAAGGTTTCCCTTCTTTGGGGTAGGGTTTTGCTCGTCTGTTGGAATTTTTCCCTTCGGAGGAAAGGGTTTCTTTTCTTTTAGGGTTATCTTTATATGGGGGGTTTCTCTGTGAATAAAGTTTTCTTTTAAAATTAGGTTTCTTTAAATACCTTCTTACGGGGAAAATTTCTCTTTTCTTTAAATTTGGGCTTTTCTTCAAATTACATGGGCTTTCCTTCCCTGGGAAACGGGAAACTCTCTTGTGTGAATGGGGGGTATTCTTGTATTTGGGTTTTCCCTTTCCTTGAATAAGGAAAAGCTTTGGGCTATGAAAGGGGCCGTGCTTTGGGAAGTAATCGGTTATTTGAAATATTGTGTAAAAGTATTTGTTAGGGAATTAAAAATTAGGTGTTTGTTGAAATACTTGTTTGTATAGGGTGCTTTTGGGGAATACCCGGTTTTTTGATAATCGTGATATTTGATAAATTTTTGATATTTTTTAAATACGGGATAAAGATAAAACGGTGAAGAAATCCCGTGTTTTGAAATACGGTGTAAAATACTTTGATATTTGTAATAAAGGAATTTGTTTGGTGAGTTAAAAGGTGATTTTGATAATCGGTAATTTGATAAAAGTTTAAATTTGGGAAAAATTAAAATTTGGGCCTTTTATTGTTTTGTTGGTGTTTTGTTTTGTGTATTTTGGGTTCTTTGGGTTTTTTTAAAATGGGGAAATTTTTAAAACGGTTTTTATATTTGTAATCTTGGGGTATTTGTAAAGGTATTTTTTAAAATTTTGATATTTTATATCGTATATTGAAATAGTGAATTTGATAATACGTATTTGTAATACGGGGATATTTGATAAAACGTGAATTTGATATCGGGGATTTTGTAATACTTGATATTTTAAAAAATATTTGATAAAATTTTAATAATACGGATATTTGAAATACGTGATTTTGAAATTGGGTGGATTTGGGATAATACTGTGATATTTGATAATAGGTGATATTTGATAAACTGAATTTGTAAAGTGATATTTATAAAATGTGATATTTTTAAAAGGGATTTGATAAAAACTGTTATTTTATAATAGGTGATTTTGATAATACTTGATTTTGTAATACGGTGATTTTGATAATACTGGATATTTGATAATACAGTGATATTTGATAATACTGTGATATTTGATAATACGGTGATATTTGATAATACGAAACACTGCTTTAGGAAATGGGGGCGTTTGGATAGGCTGTGTGTTTGAGTTTTCTCTTCACTCACACCACAGAGGTAGAACATCTCCATTTGAAAATAGCACTAGAACTATCCACAGCACTATACTATGGGTATAATGTGGCTATAAATCTTTGGTTGAGTATCCACCAATTGAATGTACTGTTGGAGAGTAGCTCTGTTATTCCAAGTTCGTCAGTGATGGAGAAGGACCATAGGGACTAGCTAGTGCTAACTTGAGGGTAGCTTCAGAAGTGCAAGGGACTGGGTTGGGGTTTGGGGAGGCTAAAAACGATCTAGATCTGAGTCATAGAAATATAATAAACAGAATCAATGTTATTCTATGATCAAAGCAATGATTACATGCAGATGAAGTGTGTCATACATATCCAAAAAATAAAAGCCATCCTTGTCCATTGAGCACCGCACCTGAAGCAGAACCAGTGGGGCAACGGTAATGGTAGCGTTGGCCAAACTGGATCCATGTTGGTAAATGCCATGTTGAAATCCAATCCTCGACATGAATTGAGGTCAACGCATGTCCCTTGGTCTCTCCTCTCTGCACTAGAGCGATTTATATGACAAAGCAAGATTTATGATGATGAAATGCAAAACAAGGCGGATTTATTGATGAGTACGCTAAAATGGCCATGCAATGCATCAATTAGCGTATAAGACGTGTTGTATAACAACCCACTGTAGAGCATGTGACTGTGGCTTGCATCCCAAATGGCACCCTATTCCCTATATAGTGCACTACTTTAGACCAGAGAATGGCACCCTATTCCATATATAGTACACTACTTTAGACCAGAGAATGGCACCCTATTCCCTATATAGTGCACTACTTTAGACCAGAGAATGGCACCCTATTCCCTATATAGTGCACTACTTTAGACCAGAGAATGGCACCCTATTCCCTATATAGTGCACTACTTTAGACCAGAGAATGGCACCCTATTCCCTATATAGTGCACTACTTTAGACCAGAGAATGGCACCCTATTCCCTATATAGTGCACTACTTTAGACCAGAATCCTGGGCACTGGTCAAAAGTAATATGGAGAAGAGGGTGCCATTTGGGACAAATCCTATATCTAACTGATCGTCTGAAATTCCACCCTATGGTATCCTTAGCTCCCTCTAAAAATAGTCCCAGGATCCATAGTATCACGATGCCAAGCCAGGCAGTGGTAAAACCTGGGGTTGCCATCGTGCCATTTAAAATGTCCGCTGCAGCTGCTCAGTCCAAAGCTCTGAACGATGTAAGGGGTAGTTGGGAGAATGTTGCCCTATGTGTTCGCTTAACGAACTGACCCAACACCTGAATAACAGGCTACCCCATCACGTCTGACCAAAAAATAAATAGTGATCTATTGTCATCAGATGTGAAGACTAGTCTGTTGA